>VYZS01025951.1:7323-28626 GCA_013400695.1 Neodrepanis coruscans
CTGCTTTACTGCATGGGCACATTGCTGACTCATGGCTAGCTTGTTGCCCATTGAGACCTGAGTCCTCCGCTGTGAAGTTGCTCTCTGCTCAGCTCCTGGCATTGCCCAGAACTTCATATTTCCCTGTTTTGATGTTTAAGAGGCTCTTGTTTGTCTATTTCTACAGCCTGTCAAGGTCCCCCTGCTGGCAATGTCAAGTTAACAACAATAGCAAGTTAAGTATTCCTTCTACTTTTGTATCACCTGCAAACTTGCTGAGGAAACACTTGGTACCACCGAGTATTAATGAAGATGTTGAACAGTGTTGATTCCAGTAATAACACCTGAGGTACAGCACTAATATACATATATATTAATGCACTGATCACCATGCTCTAGGCCCAGACATTCATTCTGTTTCCAGTCCACCTCACTGCCCCTTTATGTAGCCTATAGATTCTCATGATATCTATGAGGGTGTTAAGAGAAAATGTAAAAAAAACTTACTGAAGTAAAGGTGAATGGTATCCACCGATCTCCCCTCATCGATAAACAGGTCATTGTAAAAGGCTATTTTATTAAGAATAATAGAAATGTGGACTACTTGCAACCATATTCTGACTCTTCATGTGCCTGGAAATGGTCTCCACAATTAGTTGCTCCATCACCTCTCCATATATCAAGGTGAGGCTGACCAACCTGTAGTTCACTTGGTCTTGCCCTTTTTAAAGCTAGCTGTGATATTTGCTTTATTCCATTTATTTAGGCACCAACACCAGTGTTAAGGAAACTTCCTTGTCTGACCATCCAGCAACCACTCCCAGAGTCGTAGTGTCACTACCTGAGCTGGGATGGAAGCCCCTTTGCAGCTACACGCTCCACGCTCACATAGTCAGACCAGGTTCACTTACAGGCTCAACCTCAGGCTTCCAGTAGCAGAGGCTCTGACATCCTAATCTGTAAAATAATTTAATTTTAGTGCAATAACTAAATTACAAAATAACAGCTCAAGCTCAATGCCTTTGAGCAGGTACCCTAAACACAGAAAACTCTGGGCTTTCATACCCCCACAGTCTCAGGACCTGAAAGTCTGGGTGTTAGTTGGCTCCTGCTGTGTCTCTCAGTGGCCTCTCACTTAGTTGGCACCACAGGTCCGCTTGCCCTTTGTTATGCAAAGAATCGTCATTTCTTGGTCTGTTCCCTGGGGCTACCACCACCCAGGGCTCAACCTGCAGCTGGCATTGCAGTCTGCAAACCAAGCTACCCTCACTGAATCTATTTTGAATATCTATTGAATCCAGTTACCATTATTATTTAAAGATTATCAAGAATGGCCTTGCACTGAAATCAAACAGCTCCCTCAGCATCTATGCATGTATCCCATGAGGTTCTATGGATTTATGTGTCCTGCTTTAAGCTCTTCCCAACGTGCTTTTCCTCTATGATGGCTAAGTCTTTTTTGCTCCAGATTTTTCTTGTGGTCTGAGGAGCCTGGGATTCCTGAAGATTTTTTTAATGATAAAGACTGAGGTCAGAGAAGATGAATAATCTGGCCTATTTTGTGTCCTTTATCCCCAGCTCCCATGTCCCATTCAGCAGCAAGTCCATGTTTTCCCTAATCTTTTGCTGTTTCTGTATTTGTGGATGACTGTTTTCTTTACTTTCACATCTGATGCTCCCTCCAAGCTTTATCTTGACTTCCTATCCTCTACAAGATGTGGCAGCAATTCCATACTCCTCCTAAGGCTGTTTCCACCTGTTGTACAGTTCATTGTTATGTCCACATTCAGTCAAGAACTCCTTGCTCATGCATGCAGGCCTCCTGCCACATTTGCTTAACTTCCTTCATAATGGAAGAGACTCCAAATTTTCTAATTTGGAGAACGTGATCCTTAAATATCAATATCTGAAAGGCTGGTGAGATCTCAACAAGAACCATGTCCATATGAAAAACCAAACCAAGTGAGAACGCTTGTGGAGAGACTCTGGAACCAAATCAGGATTAGAACAGGTATGGTAAAATTATCCTTATTATTGCCCTTCACAGGCCAATCCTTAGCACCAAGAGGAAAGATGTTATCTTACATGCAGTGGTGTAGAGTTTTTTATATTTTAAAAAAGCAATGTCCATGACTTTTTTACTTTTCTAGTATGAACTTTTGGTAAATTATCCTGAAATAGCTGTGACAACATAACCTTCTGATTATGTTATCCTGCTACCTACCATTTATAGTTAGCATATACTGAGAGTGTCTGTCTAAAAACACAACCCCCAAAACATTTCTCTTTGCTCTTTCCCATTCTATTCCATCTCTGTCAGCTAACCCCATTTTTTTCTTTTTAATTGTAGCAGGTGTAGGCTTATTCAAAACTGTTCATCTTTCAAAAGCATGATGGCTGTTCTTGCAAGTATAATTTTCTTAAAATTTACTGACTGTATGGTTCATAGCATATTCATTGACTAAAATAGATGTTTCTAATATAAGATTTTCATTAGAATAGTGTGCTTATGTTCCCACTTCAGTCTATCTTTCCCCAAACTTGTGTTCTCTACCACTTTCTCAATTTGCCTAGTATACCTTCCCCAAATATTTGAAAGTAAATGTAATAAAGCACCATGTGCTGAAATACAAGCCCAGAGTCCCTACACACAAGATTTATTGCATTTTGCCCCTGAATGAGGCAGACAAAATAGCAGAAAACTTAAGAAAAAAATTTCATCAGAATTTTTCCACCCAGGAAAAATTTTCATTCCAACCTTGTCAGGATTTGGGAAAAGCACAAATGACTAGAAGTAAAATAGAGAGTGGAACTGGAATTTATGTTGGTAAGCTTATGGCATGCTTAGTTCTCCATAAAGGCATCTGCCACTTTATTTCCTTTCTGAGACAACCTTCACTGTTATAAATCCAGGTTTTCAGGTGGGGGAGAGAATAATAAGACACCTTAAATAATGAGACACCTTAAATGCCACTAGATAACTCCATAATAAATTTACCTCACTTTCAGAATTATAAATTATAGTAATTTTATTGAGAATTTACTGGGAAAACACAGTTCAGAAAATCTGCAACAGCCCTCACTAAGTTTATTTACCCAGACACTTTCATTATTCTGCCAATTTGACAAGAGAGTTCTTTCTCGCCACTCTCTTTGAATTGCCTGGACTTATGCAGACCTCAAAGGTGTCTAGTGCTGCAGTTTAAAAGAATCCTCTTTCAGCCTCTCTCACACTTCATCCCATAAAATGTACTCTTTAATGTGGAATCCTCTGTTCTGAAATGGAAATTCATTACTTATTTCTAAGTCTACAACTCCAGTACTTTGATAGGTGGGCACTCTGAATCATAGAAAGTCCTGTGCTTTGTTTCTCTTATTTTCCCATAGGCAAATCCATTGTTGCTAGGATGAAATAACTGATTTCAGTGAGGTTCTCAGCACTTAACCTGGCTTGCACTAGCTGGTTTAAGCACCTATTTGGACCAGTACCAGCTGAGTTAGACAGCAAGGCAGACTAGTCTTTGTTAAGCTGACCACTTTAAAGCTGTTGCTGGACTGTAGAGCTAAGAACAATATAGTGAAACTTCTGTGGTATTTAAAATTATAATACTGCCTTTTTAAATGTTTTTTTTTGCTTCTCTTTTTCCTTTTTTTTTTTTTTTTTTTTGGTTAAAGTTTCATTTCTTTGGTACAGCTCTTAGAAATTTTTTACACATCTGCAGTTAAAGTTGTATGGGAAGCAAAATAAATCATTCTTCTTTTCGTCACTTGTTATAAAAGAAGACAATTTTTAAATTACTTTTAATAGCATATTAAGAAAAAAAAGAAAAATAGAAGGAAAAATTAATAGATAATTGTTTTTCTAATAGCTAATCTTCCACAGGTGAGAAATTACTGTGAATCTGTCAGAGAAAATGTGTTTTAGTAACATTCGATATTTCACATAATGGCTTTTAAATCAGTTACATCTGTACCTTTTACTTTCTGCATGCTTTCTATGTGTTGGTTTATCCACTTTGGTATCAGCTATATCTATTTTATAAATGGCAAGAGCTTCCTTCCTTTCTTTGTGAATTACGTTAAGGTGAATTGTAATTGTGAATGAGGTAAAGTCTTCTTTTCTCTATGAAAAACAAAGAACTACTATGGTGTGGAGCAGCATTAGCAAGAAGGAGCACACTAGACTTTGTATTCAAAGCTGACCATATAAAATCTTAAGCAAGAAGTTGGCTTTTGGAGTGTCAGGCAGGGTAATTTGGAATAATTTTTACATATTTTAGCATTCTCATTAGAAATTATTAAGCAAGAGGCTCTGTACTTCTTGTTGACAACCAAAGCTGTCCATAGGGGAGGACATGGTGCTGTCTTCTCTTAACTTTCATGTGGTAAATGATTTGGTGTCCTGCCTTGTCCTTATAATGCTGAGTGATAAAGTCCAGGGTATAATCCCCTCAGGCCATGTTGAACTTGATAGACTAGTGTGATTTTATCAACATGCCACTGAATTATTTTAGCTTTCCTCCCTGCAATGAATATGTCACAGTGGCAGTAATACTGCATTGCCAGTCCTTTGGCTGCCCCATTTTTCAAACAGATCACTTTCAGGACTGCATGAATACTGGTGAGACATCTCTGGAGATGATAATTTCAGGGACTTTAGTTTGTATCCAATTTTCCTTCTGGGTGGTTGGTGCTGGCTGAGAAAGTGTAGGTGCAGAACATTGTGGCATAACCATTCCTGTGATGGCAGGTTGTCTGTGATTGCACTTGATCACCCAGAACTGTGAATATTCTAATGGTTAAAAAGTACTTTTTTTAGTTTTTCTGAGCTCTTGCCACATCAACACTGAGTTAACGTTGGTAACACTTAATAATGTTAAGATTTACCCTGCCACTTAGGTCATAACTGGGCAGTGTAAGGAAGCATTGATTATATGGGTGACAGATGTGTCAGATGGAAGTAAATAGAAAAGCAGCTTTTCTAACTTGCTGTTGTAATTATGACACTAATTACAGATTTTGTCAGGTTATTAACATCAAAGAATGTCTGTGTACGGAAAAGACAGCCTTAATTCATACGTATTTGTTTTCATTATAAACTCCCACAAGTAAAAAAAAAAAAAAAANCCCCCCAAAAAAAAAAAAAAAAAAAAAAAAAAAAAAAGTTAAAAAAAATTACTGCTTCAAGCATATGAGAAACTCAGTTCTCTCATCCTCTGAACAACAATTTTTCATCTATACGGCATTTAATATTAGTAGCAATTTGGTTTTCCTATGTTCACCAAGAACCTTTTTACAAAAAAAAAAAAGTAAATAAAAGTGAACAGAGGAATTCTGCCTAAAAAGATTTTCTTAAATCAATCCTGAGCACATTCAAATGTGTGGTGAAAAGCAAGGGAGGAATAAATACATGTGCCTTTAATTTATTATGTTTAATTACACTGAGAGGCCTAGCTGCCTTAGTGACTCAGCTGTACCTATGAAAATTGCTTTACTGTCTAGACACTAACATATTTTATTTCAACATGACTCTGTTTGGCTTACCGCCTTGCAATATTCTGGAATATGTATATAAAAACCTGCATTATTTTCATTTTTTTCCACCCTCTTTTCAATGAGTTTACAACAGGTCTTAAAACACAAAGCTGAATCCTGCACAGCAATTGAACATCCATGTTTGCCTTGGACAATGTCTTAAATTATTTTGGTATTTTTCTTTGTTAACTTTTGTTCCACTGTTCTTCTCTTTATTGTCAGGCTTTGTTTTTGGGGGCAATGAGTTAAATTAAATGTGCTGAAAATATCAGCTCTAAAAGTAAACGCATTTCCAAAACTAAAACATTTCATTGGAAATACAGTGCAGCTCTCCTTGCTCTCACTGCTTGTCAGATTTTCTGGAAATAACAGTGAGATTTAATTGATAAAGTGATATAATTATTCCCTTGAATTGCTTTCAGCCAGCTTTTGCAGTCCTTCATCAAACAAGAGAGGCTGGCTAGAAAACCATTAACACAAAAAGTCAAGGAATACGCAGTCTGCTTTTAATCAAAATCATGTTTAAAATGTCAAAAAAGTAATTTAATTTCTTTTTACTAACAGAATCTTTTCAGAAATTCCACTGAATCACCTAAGGCTCTGTGAGATTGGATAATCAATTCCTCAAATTTTTTTCTCTTTGTAGCCAATAATTTCCTTCCCTTACTGTTACATTGATATTCTGCTGTAAAAGATGCTCATAAGAAACAAATCTAAGTCTTTGCACTGTGGTCATTCATTCTGCATGGCAGATGATTACGTGTTTCCCAATTGTGTTCAGGAAGCATATCTGAGAACATGTTGTGTACCTGGGTGGTATCATTTTCAGTGCTTTCATTCCCTTATAATATAATAGGTTTTTTGATCAAATTCAATGTCTGACAGGGTTTCCAAGCTTGTACTTGGGTATAGAAACACGAAATTATGGGAAAACAAGTAGATACCTTCTGCACAAGTTCTTTGGAGGTGGTACTAAGTTATAGAAATAGTTTCATTGAAAGTTTCCCGGAAGAGCTAAAGAAAACTTGCTTTGTGCTTCATGACTGCAAATGAGAGGGCAAATCTCATTCAGCACCAGTAAGTGCAAAGTAGTACACTCAGCAAAGACTAACTTACACTTCAAAAGGTACTCTAATTACTTGTTACCTTTAAGAAAGAAAGCATGAGTCCATTATGAACAGTTATCTAAGGACGAGCTGCAGAGTTGGTTAAAAGAATGAAGAGAGAAAAGGACTTTCTTGGGAAAGAAGAAAATTAAAAATAGGTGAAGAATAATGTTGTAGTGTATACACACCTATGGATCCTACAAGCCTAGGATAAAATCTTCCGTCATCAGGCCCCAGAGGGGCAGAGTACAGAAGAGTGTGGAATAGCACTCAAGAAAAGTAATGGAGGATATCTATGATAAGTACCAAGTGTCTGGATGTATCTGGATTTTTCCAACTGTTACAGCATTTCCATTAAAGCCGTATTCTTTTAGGATTTTTCCTAAAAGCCATGATTGTCATTGGCAGGGTACAATGAAACAGTTCATGTGTTCCTATTCACAACATCTTCAGAACCTCACATACTGAAGTGAGAAATTCTGTACTATCTACTCAATCAAGAGAAGGGAAGGTGCCATATGATCAGCTCATATTTTCCCCTCCAGCAAGATAAAAGATCTGCCTATTACTCTGCAGGGAGGTGCATGCTTGCCCTCCCTGTTCCATGAAAAATGAGGCAAGGGAGTAGAATTATACTTGTAAGTATCTCCTCTTTTCTGCAGAAGAAAAAGAAAAGGCAGTAAATTTAAAAACCAGTTAAACATAAACCAGTACATAAATCATATATAATGAAGAGCACATGAGGAAAATGTCTATTATCACTGTAATAGGTTGTTCTGATGACAAAAATATGGGATTTGAAAAATTTTCATTTGGTATGGCCTTTTCCCTCTGCGGCTTTCATGTTGTTTACAAATTCCTTTGCTAAAATGTCACATTTATTTCTAAAGTGGCTTTGATGTGGAACATTGTCTGGTTGGGATTTTTTTCTGCATTATGGTAGAGTACTTCATTTAAGGTAATTGCTTCCTTTGATGTACTGTGATTTTGCATAATTTTGTTAGTCACAGAGTAAAACCATGGAATAAAATAAAAAAAGAACTTTTGTGAGCACGTATGACTGCTAATGTTGTCTATGGAACTTATTGGTGCTTTGAATATAATACTATGCCTGCAGTGTTCTTTTGCGGTATAGATTTGTATTAAAATTATATGGATTGAGTGCCATACAGCAAATGAAGACTTAATCCATTTAAATGCAGATTTTAAAATAGTAATTAAAGGAGCAATTTTCTGACATGCTCATCTGAAAAAAAAAAAATCAAACCAAACCAAAACTGTGGACCACACTAGAGTCCTGAATACTAGAGTCCTGAATACAACACCTAAGTGATGGTTCTGCAAAGGAAATGGTGAAACTTCTAATGAATAGCTTTGCCATGCATAAAGGACAGAAAAATTCCCAAATACTGCTATCAAAACCCTTAACACTCCTAAAAAGTATTTCCCTGGAAAAACATTCAATCTCTGTTTCATTGTTATTCTTTTTACCTCAGTGATGCACATGTGCACCAGTTAGAGCAAAATTGTGGCCCCAGGCAACTGTCATTCTTCTTTGCAATGTGAAATCACACTTGGTTAGCACATATATTACTCCTTCACACCATCTGTGTGTTTGAGGCATCTGCACTGGGAGATTCCACGTGCATACACCCTGAGCATTTTAAAGGCAATGCTTTTAAAATAAAAGATGCACTGAGGGTACAGTCAGTATATATTTTCTGAGTGTCTAATCCTTTAGAAATCCATTTTATATCTTATGTCCTGTAATGAACTGCATCCCATATTGTCGTGGTTTTACCACTTAAAATAGCGATTCTGACAAGAGATGTCCAAGAGAAGTCATACACACACCCAAAAAAAGAGAAAACACACAAATATCACAGTTTATTTCACACACACAGAAAACCCAACAATAAAGTGCAAAAAAAAAAGACAAATTAAGCTTTCCCAGGTCCCGTGCTGGGGTGAGAACGCTCTGGAATAGTGCTGGTCTCTCTCTGGGGCTCCCGAAGAGACGCCGGGATAATTAGAGAAGGCCCGCGATCGATCTGAGGACCTACAGCAGCATAAGCCTCCGCTCGGCTTTTTCTGAAGAAAAACACTCAAGACAGTTAGAAAACCGCCAGCCCCCCTCCCTCTCTCTTCAGCCCCCGGGAAGGGATTTCAGTGCTGATGAAGAGATGTGGCCTTTAAACCCAGGCAATAGCTGCAGTCCACCTGCCCCTGGGAAAAAAAAACACAAGGGAAAAAAAGGGAAAACAAAACGTGACCCTGCAAGAGTCCACCGGGCTGCCGCTGCAGAAATCGCTGAATCCGTCCACCACACAGACGTCGGTCTCGGCGTGACAGCAAGGAGCGATGCTACCCCAACAACCTCCAGAGCCGAAAAGAGAAAGATGGTGCCCGCTCTCCCCTTTTTATAGGGCGCCCTGATCTGCACATCCGTAGATGGCCCCTAGGGGCCGGCCTTTCCTGCAATTGGTCGAGTAGTGTTGCGGGCCCCGCCCCGGGTACAGCCTTGCACGCGCGGTTGCCCACGGGAAATGCCACAGCCAGCCGGAAGCGACACACGGGCCGGGACTGCATATTCGGTAATGGCGGCACCCTCAGCACCATGTGGCCCTGGCCCCGGAGCTGCGTGGCCGTGGCGCCACGCGGCCCCGGCCCCAGTGTTGTGTGGCTGTGGTGCCATGCAGCCTCGGCCCCGCGGGGCGGCCCCCACGTCCGTGGCCCGGCCCGGAAGTGACGCCGACCCACAAGCCGGAAGTGCATACCCAGAAGCGGCAGCACCCACGGCACCACATGGTTGCAGGGCGGCCCCAGCCCCGGCACAGCCCCCGCACGGCCATGCGGGCACGGTGCAGCCCCGGCCCCCGTGCCCGGTGTGGTCCCCGCGTGCCCATGTGGCCACGCGTGTGCGGTGCAGCCCCGGCACGGCCCCGCGGCGCCATGCGGTTGTGGGGCGGCCCTGGCCCTGGCACAGTCCCTGCGCGCTTGCACAGCCACGTGGGCACTGCACAGCCCCAGCCCTGGCACAGCCCTGCGGCGCCATGCGGTTGCGGGGCGGCCCCGGTCCCGGTGCGGCCCTTGCGCATACATGCCAGGCGGGGGATGGGGGGGAAACAGTTTTATTTTCTAACCCACAACACATATAAAAAAGCTTGGTGCCTATTTGGCAAAAACACTCTGAAACAAGCCATTTTCCACCACCATCCCTGTACTTTTGCAGCAGGATGCTAATGTACACAGGCAGACAGTGCACTAACTTTCAAGAATCTTGGTATTTAGAGTAAACAGCAAAATTTCACAATGTTAAAAAAGAGATTGCTTTCTGTGCATTAAATCAGGTCATTTTCCATACCTGCAGTAACAGTTGGATGTATTTATGGTCTGATAATAGAGACACTGAAATGTCTCTGGACATAAAGAAGCTGGAAATAAAGAAAAAGTCCACAAGGTGCTGTAGTTAATGTTACATATGGATAAATAAAATCTAAGTGAGAAAAAAATTTTAGGAAGATGCCACCTCTACAACTGAAAAAGTCTTTAGTTTTAAGAAAGCTACAGGTTCTGTAGATATAATCTTAACATTGATTTAGACAACAGAATTATACACATTTGTTGCTAACAGTTTCATAAATATTTAGGTGCTCAAGTGCAGTAGCAGTTCCTTTCTGTAATTTTGCCAAATTTATGTTAATTTATACATTATGTACATACGTTATATGTACAAATACAGTGTATAGCCTTAGGCTGGCTTCCTAGTGAATATCTTTGAAGTATTGTAAATTGTAAAGTCTTCTACCTGGGAAAAACAGCTATTTTTTTTGAGCCTCTACAGTAAAGCCTGGAACAATTTTCTGTGGGTTTCATGGCATTTGATGGGTCTTCTTCCTTCAGCTGCCATTTGTGGATTTATGGATAAGAGAATCTTATCAATGGATTAATAAGAATTTAGGTTTGCAGCCAACAAAGAGAACCACAAATATATTCAAAATGCTGAGTTTGCCAATCTTGCCTTCTGGTGCTGGGTATTTTTCTGTATCTACTATCAATTCTCAGTGAAATTTTTCTGAAACTATTGAAGGGAAATGAGAAAAGTGAACTTATTGGAAGAGCTGGTTTCCATTTTTCTTTCTGCTTCCTCTAGGTGCGTATTCAATGTTTCATAAGAAAAATATTATTAGAGCAAGATCTTTCTCTAATATTCAGCTCACATTTGGTTAACATAGATTTGTAAACAATTTCTTATGTAGCAAATAAACTTGATAACATTGTCCTTTTCCTTCTTATTCTCATTCTTGCCTCATAAAGCTTTGTGAATTCCAGCCTCCATTCCATAAAAAAGAAATTCTTCCTTGGCTCAGAACCCAAGATGCACTATTTTGTGCTGTTTAGGGAAGAACTTTATCACAGTTTCGTTTCTATATGAAATAAAAGAACAGCTACAGTGTACTGATGTCTTAACTAGTTAGGCGTCTAATTTAAAATAATACAATACTGATTTTCTCCTTACTACTGTATTAAATGTCTCCTTATATGTATATGCACTTAGTAAAACAAACTCCAACAGGTAATTGCTAGAGATATTTTATCTTCCCCTTCATATATCTTGAAGTGCTATTTATGTCTTGAAAGTAATGTATACTGTTTGAAAGCATGTTGTGAATAATTTCTCATTAATTTCCCCAACCTCCATCTAATATCTAAAAACATATTGCAGCTTCCCAGCTACAGGAACTGCTATGGAAAATCCCCATATTATCAAAATCCAGGTCAGAATAGTCTCAAAAGGAATAACACAGTGACCTAAATTTAACAGCTTAGTAGCAGCATAATATCCTGAATGTTAAGATACCTTGGATTTTAAAGAGAATTAAAGTATTTCTACCAATCCTATGCATTCTTCCAATTTCAAACTGGCAATGCAAACAGTTAATTTTGTAATAATATAGCAAGAGGACATTCAGTAAATAATGACAAGGAAGTCCTTTTGTCTCAGGAGTCTAACCAGTATCAGAGAGGAAAATAAGATAATATGCTTTTACTATAACCAGAGGGCTCCTTTTAGAATGAAGTAATTATTAAATGGAATAACCAATGACAGCTTCAGACATTGTTGTTTGTACACCTGTACATTCGCTACACTTTGAAAAACACAGTATTAGGTCTGAGAATTATACCAAATCTTCACATGGCTAGCTCAGGGCACCTAGGAGATAAAATTAATTACATTATTTTTTTGCACAGCTTGGACAAAATCTGACCATTGTGTTCCAGTGATATGGTAGCACAGGAAGGAACATATTTCATTTTATATTTTATCACACAGAATGCCCAAGCCCAAAACACAATGAAAGCTTATTTTGCACTTGGCTTCTTGTGAGAAAGGTGGACAAAGCATCCTCCATCATCATGGATTTGTAACCTGTAATCTCACAGCTTCTGCTCCTCCTTTCTACTCTTTCTTGAATGAACAACAAAACAGAGACCACACACTGCTTTCTTTGGACCAGCAGTGAGGACTGACCTCTTATGGATTACACTCTGCTGTGCTATGACCCTGCAGTTCCTCTATATGAGCATCAGTCCTTCTGGTCACCTGTTGTTCTCTTTTTGTATTTTATGTATTTTAAGTAGTCTAACAGTGTTTCATGCTATTGTAATACACAGTTAACAGACACAACAAGGAAAGTAAGTATTACAATTTGAAGCATCGTATTTTTTATCTGAAAGACCGATAGAAAGTTTAAAATGTTAACAATGTTAGCAAACACTTTGATTCTGCATCCCTTAAACTAAAATAAGTCTATTATAAGAGAGAGGAAGAAGTCTATTTAGTTGTTATCTCTGATAAAGCTAGCTTTTACTAAAGGAAGCTACTTAGAATCTAATTCAAAACATTTAAAGTTGAGGCAAGTACCTAAGCAGCTATTTGAAGATTAATATTGTTTCAGTGCTTACCTCAGCATGTGTATACACATTTGCTGCTCTGCTATGAGCTGAGTGTCTGAGAGCCACATTCCACTTAAATATGCTGTAGAGAAAACTTCCAGGGAAAGCTGTCCATTATCTTGCCTAAGGTATATTCCAGCAAGAAATAAAATTCAGCATCAAATATCTTCTATTTACATAAAGCTCTACATATCCAAATGTGGAGGTGAATGGGATAGTCACAGTAAGGCAAAATTGCATGACATAATGCTGTTTAATTGGCAGACATGATCATCAAAAGTTTTCACAAATTTTGATTTGGTGTCTGTCTTTTCTTTCATTTCCCTTTGAAATCTCTACTACCTTTTCAACAGTAATGACTTTAAATCAAGAGGGATGTGGAGACTAAGACATGCTAATTGTTCTATGAGGTGATATTAATGCGCATATATAATATTTATTTATTTATATCTCTGTAAAAGCATAATAATGCAAAATCTAGTGCATACCATATTATAACACAATAAATAATCAGCAGCTGGAACACCATAGAAGTCCTAAAACTCTTGATGAAGTGTTTGATTTTACATTACATTTGAAGAGGAATAATTGTATTTTATGCATCTTTGAGGATTAACATCTTAAATAACAGAAGAATAGCATAATAACAAATCAGTATTAACTCACAAGCCACATCATGTTTATCTGTGACACCATGATTTAAACCCATGACATACACAGAAATTTCCAGCTAAGTCGTCAATATCCTCCCTTCCAGCAGTGAGCACATCGCACGATTTGGCATTTGGCATTTTCAAGGCTAGAACTTTGATTTTCCAATTTGATCCAGTCTTTGAACCCAAATACCTTATTTTTGCAAGAGAAATTAGATGTCCTTCTACCTTTAAGAAATTGATTTTTAGGTATTTGTATTTGCACCCAATTCGCGCAAATGGGCAATGTACATATGCATGTCAAAGTTTATATGCAAAAAAATGTGTGAGAATAATTCCTCTGATTCTCTCAACATTATAGTTTTCTTGGCAAAATTTGTAGTAAAAATGCATCTTTATGGTTACTGATTGTTTTGTAAATACTTCTTACTCTAGACAGAATTTGGTTTGCAATTTAGAAAATTTTCCTATCATTTTGAACTATATTTTTAATTATTTGGATTTTTAAAATATAAGATATGCTGACCAATGACTCTCAGCGTATAAAAGCATTGTCTCTCTATGCCAACTAGGGACAAATGTTTTAATCGCTGCAATTTGTTAAAGTAGAGTTCAGGACTTAGGTTCTGGGGCAGAGTCAGTGTATTTCAGCTTGAGCTGGGTGCCTCTGAAGTGAGATCCTGAAAAAAAACCAATCCATGGGACTCTATACCCTTAGAGTCCTTCATACTGTCGATACACCCCCTGCATACACCTTTTTGTCCAATGGTGTTTAATGGTCTGGGGTCTTCTAATGGCTTATTGTATTCTTTCACCATGTCCACATAGGCAGGCCATTAATTCTTCTTATCTTTCAATTTGAGCCAGACTTGGGGACTCCTGGGGTCACAACTCAACCCGTATCTGAAGACAATCAATCTTTCTCTGTTTACTCCCCTGCTCAGCCATTCATGCTAAGAGAGTTCATTTGAAGTTCGCCTATGCCAAGCTTTGAGAAGGGGTCCACTCATGCTAAACTGTAAGCAAGTTTCAATTAAAAAACCTACACAATTAATTTCTAATATTCAGTAAGTAAACTTAATTTAATTTCACAAAATCTCATTTTATGTACTAGAACATAAAGTGCATTTTGTTTAGTTAGAATTCATATTATTGTTAAATGCTTTATTATGTGGTTGTATTACAGAAGTGTGTTAAAAATTAGGATCAAACTGAGACTAAGGAGCCTTCACAAGGATTTTTTTTCTGTCTTGCCTCCATTCCTATTTAGAAATTTGTATGAGGAGCTGGTTATCTTAAAATACAGCAAATTGATCCATCTGAAAATTCACCCCTATTCTCCTTTTTCCTTTTTTTTAAAGTCTTGATACTCTCTTTATTGATCTGTGTGACTGTGTTCTCACAAAAACTATTGGTATCCCACCAGAACCATGGCTGAAGTGTCAAGGCTGGCAAGCCCTCTTGTGTCTTTTAAAGAGTGCAAGCCCAGCTTGCATTTTTGGTGATTTGAAGTGGATGGAAACTCCTGAGTGATGGGACCTGGCTTCCTTGCAGCATGGCAGTGCCACATTGTTGGTGGAGGTAGATGCTGCGTGCCCAAACATGTTGCAAGCCCAGCTTTCCTCAGCAGCCTCCCCTGACTCATGCTTACCACACCACCCCTTTTTGGGAGCAGGGATGGCCTATGCTGGGAGTGAGTGACTTGATTAAACTGTGTGAGTGCAGACTCAGGCAGCTGCAAAGCTGCAGTTGGAGAAGAGGGCTGGAGTAGGGTGTGGAATACTACAGGGTTAGTACCACTTTTTTTCTTTGTTATTTATGGTTGTACAAATCATAGCATATTGGTCTGCAAGCTCATTTGGTATAGGAGAAGTGCAATAGAAGCAATTTGCTTAGGATATGGAGGTTAAAAGAAGTTGCATAAAGTGTCTTTTACACCTCTAGTAACTATTGTTAGATTAAACACTGCTTTAGTTTGGAGCAAAAGTCGTAAATTCTGTAACATTTGCTTTTGGACACAGGCTGAAGATGAAGATGTACTGGACACAAACAGAAAAAAGTAAAATATTCCTTCTTCCATCTTTCCCAGTTTGGCACAACTACTCTTCTTCACTCTAATTCTTTTGCCTAAGGATTTTGCTGTGGTAGGTGGTTGCAAAGAAGAGGGTCTTGAAAACCAAGGGCAGTTCAGTGCCTTTACTGAGCCTTGTCCTAATTTATTTTTCTTTGTGATTAGAGAATAGGATGATAAATTCAGAAGTGTTTGCATGGGGAGATATTTTTGCCAAAGGATGATCTTAACAAAATATAAGTAAGATATCAGATCTTATAAAAAAGTAGTTAAATCTTGTAGCAAACAGTTCAAACGAAAAACGGGCTTAGTAATGTCACAAGCTCTTCACAAATAACATGATAAAAATTTATAAAAGTGTATGGATGAGAGAGAGAGAGAAACAAGGGTGTTTGTGGTGGTACAACCTCCCCGCAATGCCCCCACTGGGGCGCATTATGATCTCAGAAATGCACATTAGGCCTTGGCCTCAATGAAGAGCACCTCTTGAGCTTATCAGAAACACTGTCTGCTCCCAGGAAATTGTCTTGTCTAACAAACCCCTGATATTTTAATGAACAGACTTGGAAACTTATTTTTCTTGCCAGAAGAACATCTCAAGGAGAAAAATATTTTTATTGAATTTTCAAAGGAAGTTACCAACCTGAATTGCATCCAGGATGGAAAATTACTATGACCAAAGCCAACCATCTTGTGACCCTATAAACAGCAGTCCTAAGTAAGACCCTTTGAGGTCTCCTGTACTGCAGGGGTCTGTAATAAGCACTCTCCCGAGTGGGATGCCTCTGAAGCCAGCAAACTCTCAAGTTTTTGATATTCAGAGAACCAATTTCAAATGCTAACAATGGAGCCTGGGCTGATACCTCCACTCCTCAAAGCTTAACCCTTCTCCTGAACTCAGGGTGAATTTTTCAAAGGTAATAGATACCTTGTACACACTCCCTTATGTCTGTGTGTATGCAAGTGTGAACATGATATAGCAAATGTTCTATGAGCGTTAGATTGGTAAGTAACTTCAGCCTATAAGCGAGTTACTTTTGTGTTTATAGTAAATTCTATGGACTCTTTTGTTAAATTATTTAAATTAGACTATTGATTAAGTGCTGTAAAAAACCTTAGGCCTAAACTGTTTGTTAAGTCTGAGGTTAAATTCGTCGTGAGAGTCCACTCTGAGCTTCGTGACTCAATGGAATGGTCTCTCAGATTCCTTTTTATCCTTACCTTTTTCCATCCTTTTTCCATTCCCAGCCTCCACATAAATCATTTTAGTTTGATTTTAGTTTTGGATTACTCAATTTTAGATTTTCTGTGTGCCTTAACTACCTAGTAAACAGTAGAGTGAACATTGCCAAGGAACGTTGTCACACTTTCCTTGGATTAAAACTGCTCTGGCTGATGCCTTTGCAAATTATTCTTTGAATAACCTAGAACAGTCATTCATGTCATTGCTCCCATAGCAAAATCTAGAGATTCTTCTTTAGTGAGAAGTAATATCATTTGAACATTAATAATAACATTATAGTTGCTATTGATGATCAATTCTTAAACTGATAAAATTTATGTTGCCAGTTGACAAATAGAATTTATAAACACAATGTGTTTTTAGGTGTGGGGTAGGGTTTTTTCGGTTGTTTTTTACTATTTTATTTTCAATTACTTTCATTTGATATGATATCTAATTAAGACAAAGAACATACTATTTTAGAAGAATTATGTATTTAATTTTTTTGATGTCTGAAGGGCAAGCAAGATGTTATTGTTTCAAATTTTGCCTGTTTTTCCCCCCCAGTACCAACATAGTCCAGCCGATTTCCCCGGGGAAGAGCCAGGCCAGTGCTGGGGGCCAGCAGGGCTGGAGTGAGTGACACAGGGCTGTGATGGCCCCTGCATGCATGGCCTACATGTGCTGCAGGTCACCACATCTGCCAGGCTATGCTGTGCCAGCAGCCCCGTGTCAGCAGAGGGCAGCCTGTGTACGCAAAGCAAGGCTCCTGTGGGCTCACCAGGGCATGTGCCCCATTGGCCCCACACAGTTCTGAGGGCAATTGCTCCATGTGACAGTGAGCGGTGCTGCCCATGGTGGCAGATGGTGGCAATTACTGGGCCTGAGGAAAGGCCAGGCCAGGGCATGAGCCCAGCCAAGGAATGGCTGGGTGGGAGGTGGTGACAGTGGAGAGTGTGTGGGGGCCTCCCCATCCCTTGTGCAGCTCCTAGCCATGGCTGTGCAGTTCATGGGGCCCACTATGTGGTTGGTGCTGGTGGCAGCGACGCCATGGTAGCGACGCCATGGTGGTGGCCACAAGGAACTCTTGGAATTTGTGGGGTACAGGGGCTGATCAGCTGGTGGAATTGGAACTGGCCCTGTGCTGAGTCAGGGGCAGGCTCTCTGGGACTCAGCACCATGCGATGCAGATGGGCATAGATTCAGCTCCTGGTTGTAACCACCCTTCCCTATGATCCTGCTACAGATCTGTTGCAGGTCATGTGAGCCCAGCTTCAAACCATGGGAGAGACTTTGCCACAGAGGTTTTCTTTTCTTCTTTTTTTTTTTTTTCAACTGGAGCATTGGTGAGAGAGCACCCCCAACCCCACAGCTCTGCCTGGGCTGCATCTGGGCAAGGATCACAGCCACCATCTTTGTCACAGCAGCCATCTCCTCACAGTCACGAGACTGGACTAAGAGCTAAAAACATGGGGTTTCTTTGGTTTTTTTCCTACCATTGTTCTATGTTCTATTTTTATATATATATAGAATAAATATATTAAATATATAATTTTATAACATATAATTCTATAATGAACATATTAATTTTTGTGCCACCTTGTGCTTTAAGACTTAAGTTGCATACTTGTCTTCAAACCAAGACACAAGAGAAATGCTTGTGATGGTAGTCACAAGTCATAAATTTTTATAGCACATGAATAAAGCAAGTCATGGCTTTTACCTAATAGTAAAAGAAGGGATGAATCAAAACAGTATGTTATGGAGAATAAAGTGTTCTCCACAGTAGCATTTTGAAGTGAGTTTTCTGTATCTTTTAGCATGTCATGTGTCTTACATATTTCCTAGGCATGTTGACCAAAAATATTTCCTATAGACATCACAGCCTGAGTGCCTTTAGGGCACTTTAGAGCAGGAAGTTCAATTAACCACCAAAGACCGGAGGAATTAAGGTATATCCTTTTTTTGTCCATTGATGATACACTGAACTTTACAAATATGAAAAAATATTTGTAGAAAACTCATTATTACACCACAGAAAACATACTGTGGGGTGAAGACACATCCTACTCACCCTGCTTGCTCAGGACATGNTTTATAACATATAATTCTATAATGAACATATTAATTTTTGTGCCACCTTGTGCTTTAAGACTTAAGTTGCATACTTGTCTTCAAACCAAGACACAAGAGAAATGCTTGTGATGGTAGTCACAAGTCATAAATTTTTATAGCACATGAATAAAGCAAGTCATGGCTTTTACCTAATAGTAAAAGAAGGGATGAATCAAAACAGTATGTTATGGAGAATAAAGTGTTCTCCACAGTAGCATTTTGAAGTGAGTTTTCTGTATCTTTTAGCATGTCATGTGTCTTACATATTTCCTAGGCATGTTGACCAAAAATATTTCCTATAGACATCACAGCCTGAGTGCCTTTAGGGCACTTTAGAGCAGGAAGTTCAATTAACCACCAAAGACCGGAGGAATTAAGGTATATCCTTTTTTTGTCCATTGATGATACACTGAACTTTACAAATATGAAAAAATATTTGTAGAAAACTCATTATTACACCACAGAAAACATACTGTGGGGTGAAGACACATCCTACTCACCCTGCTTGCTCAGGACATGCGTTTCTTAAGCATTCTTTAGACTAATCAGTGATTTTTACAAAAAAGTTGTAAACATTAAATATTATTTAATCAACAATTGTAATTTATTCTTGCATTATTGACTCTCACCATTTAAAGGTGATGGGGCTATATTATCTACATAGCTGGGAAAGCTATAGCTTTGTGTGGATATACAAAAGGATAAATATTTCATATAAATGGCACAGAACCAAACCTAAAAATTAGAAAAGAGAGTTGGATGGATTTAGACCATTTCTTTAGATAGTTTTAGTGCTTGAATTTGCAATAAATGGCAATTGTTTTACATATAGGATCATAAACTTGGGCCCAGATCTGGAACTTCTCTTTGTAAAATGTGAGCTTGAGTCAGTGTTCTTGTATGGAGAAAGATGGAAAAACTGCAACTTTAAGTTCTTATTAACAATTCCTGTCTTGTACACCACAGTCATGCACTTAATAGCGAAGTAAGCCCCTCTGCAGTTTGGTTTATGTTAATAACATAATGTTTTGGATTAAGTTTGGAATATGAAAAGACATAAAGTATTAGCTGTTCTGTGACTTGATCAAAATTCTATTTTTAATGGTTTTTAAAATAAAAAATTATTATTTTATCATTGAAAATGTCAAATCTGATATAACTCTGGAAAAAAAGGCGATACATATTAGGTAATAATGAAGTTACAATTTATCTCAGAGAAATTATCAAAATGTCTTTGGATAAATGCATAATCACCATTGCACATTGCTTTGCTTTCTCTTGTTCATTGATTCTTAAGATCAAATTCTAAAGATCTGAAGCAAACTTTTTTAAGTTGAAGCCACATTTCTAAGAAAATGATATCAAGGCAGAAACTTTTGTACAGAAACACCTTACACTGGGGAAATAATTTGTATTTTCACTTAGGTGATATGTTTGGCAGTGATTTAGAATGTTTTTCTAGAATGTTTTTTATTCTCTGCTGTATCTCTCCTTGAGTTAGGGATTTCTGGCTCATCTTATTCAGGTGATGTCACCTAGAATAGCCATGGCTCTGGGCACTTTTCTCCATTAGACAAGAGTTAAAGAAAATTTAGGTTATAGTTTTCTGTTAGGTAAATGAGATGATGTCTTAGAAAATTTAGTACTCCAGAGAGCTTTGAGTCTAGTTAACAGACACTTTAGGGGCAGAAAACACAGACTCCATAGATTATTTTTAGATCTTCCTGAAAGAGGAGAAAGTCATTCTATCTGGGTTCTTGCCTTCTCTCTCCATTTTACACCTTATTGGAACTGATGGAGAGCCAACAAAACATGAGATGTCATGAGCTGTTGGTACAGGACTTAAACCTCATGTGAGAACTGTGATCAGATATAACCTTATCTTCTTTTTTATTTTTAAGACAAAAATACTGGTGAATTCAACTCTCAAAGATACTTACAAAATGTTCAGGCACTGGTATTCTGATACCTATACATAATCATGTAGTGAGGCTGAGATCAGAAAGAGGAGTGTTTCACTGGAAAACTGATTCAACTAGTAACATTCTTTGTCTGGTTTCTACTGTTTTTATTTTTTGTCTTTCATTCTGTATATGCCTTTCTCCTGTTTGAGGCCTATTCTGGTAGATCTGTAAGGATAAGTCAGCTGTACCTTTCCAGTCCTCTCTTTTACTTCTCAGATATAGACACATATGTTAGAAAGAATATAAGGTTTTACTTCAGTAATGTGGATTTGTCAGTACTTCAAAGGGAGTTTTGTAGATGTGGACTGTTTCTTTTTTCATTTCCTTAAGGAGAAGTAGTGTTCAAAATCAACTTAGAACACTTTTCTTGTTTTTAAATGATAGATAGGCTTTTCAACTGAAATTTTATCAGAGTCAGTAGATGACTATTAATTCAGGATATTTGTTTGCTAAGCACATCTAGGTTCAGGAGCTTTCCACTTGCATCCATTATAGACTGCATTTCTTCTAATCTCCAAACTGACCTGAAATAGTAGAAAACAAACTCAGCCTTACAGACTTTCCAAAATTGCTCTTGCATGTAGGGACAAAGCAATTACCTGCAACACTGCAAAGAATCCCGACAATACTTGTCATATTTGGCTGAGTTCAAAATAAGCTAATTGTTGTGTGTCTAGTCTAGAAAAAAAAAAAAAAAAAA
>VYZS01025955.1:915-11658 GCA_013400695.1 Neodrepanis coruscans
GGTCTAGAAATAGAAACACTAAGCTTGAATGTTAATATTCCTACCCTGAGCAAACCATTTCATTTCAATAGCCTGAATCTCATTCATTAAATACATTACTTATCCATCTAAACATGTCCTGCAGAACTTTGGGGACAGAATTTTGTCTCCCCGCTTGCACAACTAATCAGGCTGACTATCTGGACAACTGTGAGCTGCCATTCAACAGTCTGCATGAAATGAGATCCCACTGCACTTTCTAATGGACACGTGTGTCACAAAGAACATCATTATACAGAGCAACATAAAGTGATACATGAAAATCCTGCAAAGATTGCAGCACTATTATTCATAGAGCTCCATGCAGGATCAAAGTTCTTTAATATCTAAATCCCATTTGTCTATTTGGAGACTAAAAACTCCACAGAACATGTTTGCTGCAATGAGGGTGGAGGCCCACAGCATAGATAATCTGTTTGTTCTCAGATATGGTTCACAGAAATTTGTACCTAGTGTTTTTCACTAGCAATAAGTATGACTAGCAAAAAAAACCAATCTAATAAATTCTTTTCAAACTTTCTGAGTAAGTTTGCTATGCTTTCAGTTAGTAGCTGGCTATTACAAAACTGATTACAGCAATTTCGATTTCCAGACCTACTATGGCCCTTTCATCTACCTGTCCTAGTATCCATGTTCTGACAAAACAGAATGACAGGCACCATCTACACTGTTACAGCTTTCCCTTATAAATTTCTCCATCAAGTCCTTTAAATTAAGATGCTATTAAAGGAATATTTGGCTTCTTATCTGAGATGTTTAGAACTACAACAAAACCAAAATATCTCCTACTTGCCATCAATAATATAGAATCACAGAATCATAAGAAAACTCAGGTTAGGAAAAGAACTCAGGGGACTTCCAGGCCAACATTCTGGCCAAAGAGTGCCAGGTATTAAAGTCAGAACAAGTTACTTGAGTCTTTACCTATTTTGGAAGCCTCCAAGAATTGAGGCAGCACCACCTCTCTGGGCAACCTTTTTTTCACCATAAAGACAGTGAGGAATTGGAAAGCTTCTCTAGGTATCAGCACAGAAACGGATTTCAATGTATGTCTGCTGTCCCCTATCACACACCATCTTTTTCATGGCCTCTTTGTTGGCAAGGGAAGGCCTATATGAGATCCCCCAAAGCCTTCTCTCCTCCAGACTGAGCAGGTCTTTGGTTTTGTTTAAAAAATACCACAGGTATCTAAAAATGCATAATTATTGCTCAGAAAATAACGAAAGGTTCCAAGATAAAAGGTGCTAAGAAGTGGTGTGTATTTTAGAATTTTGCATCTTACCTTTCAGCACTGAATGCAGACTCTGTATCAATGTAGATAACAGCCCCATCTAGTCCTCCCATGCTTACAGGCAGTGTAGCCAGAACACTCAACATAATACAAAACTGAGTTTTGCCACAACCTGGTGGGCTAGTTATCTGGAAGAAAAACAATTAGTCACATAACACTGATTTTACAGAATTCTATTTTTATCTATGATCCATGAGACCATCCTCAAATTCTGATCTTTCTATTACCAAAGGAAGAGACAGACACAAAAAGACAGAACACAGCCCACAAAGAGCAACTTCCAGTTACTCTTGGATCTGTGCCTTGCAGTCAGACTCGTCCAGTGAAGAATAAACACCTTTTCAGACACAGCATTATGCTTGTACTTTATTTCTTTGCCATTATTACTTTTTAAATTTGAGGTCCTCTACTCTCCCCCGCACTCCCAAGATCCTCCCTAGACACACCTAGTTCTCTTCCATCTCTGTCTCTGTGCTACTTCAAAAACAGAGAAGAATTAGAAGATTCACAGCTGACATTCACAGTTCACCAATGGTCTTTCTTTAGAGCTGAAAATCAAAGTCCTGCACTAATGAGCTCAATTAAGAGTCATCATTACTTTGGTTAAACCAGGTCTCCCTTGGGAATCACAAGGATAATTGCTTACATCCTATAAAGACTGAACATTCAATATGAACCACATATATACGTAAGATAGATGTCACCTGCCCCAGAGCTGACACTCTGCTATGCAGGATGTGTTTTTTCCATTGGTGTTAACTCACCTATCAGTATATTTCAACACCAACACCATTCAGTGATCTAGACCAGCGCACCAATTCAAAGCTTTCATCTGTGCTCCCTGAAAGCCCCCTGTGGTTAAGCAGGATTCAAAGACAGCACACTCAACTTGTATGAAAAGGTTCCAGTATGATTTTGATTGAAGAAAAAAAACACAAGGATCCAAAGAACACATTGTTTGATGAGATCACCAGTTTCTGAGAGCAGTGTTTCTCTACTAGAGAGGGCAGTCTGCTGTTCTTTATCCACTGCAGATCTTACAGAGACTGTCAATGAATGCTGGGCTACGTGTTTAGATTATCTAAAGTTCCTTACTACAGTGATTCTTTAAATACAATGTCACATTGTCACTGCTTCTGGGAAGGGAAATGATGGAAAATACTAAGAGGGCTGAAAAACAGTCAATACAAAATCTGAGTGACTTTGGGCATGAAAAACAGAGTGATGGGTTCATTCTGATGCTAGCAGGAACCAACTAATAATGCCAGGTAAAAGCAAGCCTCTCCTGGGAAATTAAATCCCAAAATGAAGCATTCCTCCTTAAAACACCTAGTACTGCCAAAAAGAAACCTTACAAGAAACAGACACTCCAAACTGATTCTGAGGGTACACACACAATACTTTGGTTTTAAGCACAAACACCCTTTCACCACAAGATATCACAGTATTGCTATGGTTTTGTTTTAAGCAGCAGCTGCATGACTTGAAGCACAGGAAATTTACAAGAAACACTGGAGGACTGCACTAGCTACAGTTAACAATTGGTTAAACCCCTTTAATCGCCTTTGTCTTTATACAAAGCCTGAAAGCCAAGCCCTATCAGTTAATCTACCTGAAGTTTTGATGAAAGAGAAGCATTAGATGACTTTTGTTTAGAAGCACACACTCCATTTAGTGAATTAGAGATCAGGAATCAGTCATATTTATGCAATTATCTGTTCTTTGGCCAGTGTACTTAAATTACAAAATATCATATCAACAATAGCTGCTACATTTTAATACGAACCCAAAGCATACATAAAAAATGCAAAGGCAATACACATTCCTTAGCCAAGGAATCTTATCAGCTGTTTCTAGCTAAAAAGACTTGAAATGAATGAGGGGAGGGCATCAATCCAGTTGTTAAATTTAAATGTTTAGATAACTGTGAGGACACCCTATAAAAACGTTTGTACTATCAGCCTTGACTGGGAGGTGCACTGGAATCAATATTCATTTCAGTGGCTGATGCAGGAACTAATTCAGCAAAGTTGCTATAAAAATGTCTGAGGATATGACTATCATAGCAGAGAAAGGGAGGGAACCGTGTGGTACAAGCTATCACAAAGAAGCAAACCAATGGAGCACGAGAGCATTTCTATTCCCAAAGACAACAATACTTCATCTTCTATCAGCATTTCCCTCAAGGGCATTAAAACAGATTTTTAAATAATCCACAGTGAACAGTTTATATAAGATCTACAATTTATTGTAGTTGCCACAGGTTCAGCAAGTGTTTTTGAGCAGTAGTATCCCAGTTAAAATTCCTCTAATATAATTTAAAATGAATGTCTGTAGAAAGTTCACTTGACTTTACTCCGAATTTGCTCTGGAAAAAAGTCACCCAGATAGAAATGTGAAGTCTACAACACTTTTTAATTTATCTCTGCCTAATATACTTTTATTTTTCAATAAGCTATATATTATTTTCTCTGGCACACCTGGAGGGTTTGGATGTAGTCACAAGGAGGTAATTCTTCTTCAGCTAGTAGGAGATTAAATTCTTCAATATTCACAAAGTAATTACTTTCATTTTTCCTCATATGAATTAGCCAAAAGCTCTAACATTTGACCACAGAATTTCAGCTATGATTTAATTTCCTACTTAAAACCTAATAGTGGTTTGGAAAAAAAAATGGTCGGGGACAGTGTAACACAAATCAAATCCCTCTGGCACTTAAAAAGCAAGCAGCTTTGGCTGTAGAAGATATCACCACAAGTCTTAATCCTGTGGCTTATGTACTCAAATTCCAAGTTTCCAGCCACCATTACTGCTGGATAAAGCAACAGGAAGACCATGATTTAGCCATACCAGTTAGGAAGCAAAGGCTGCACCAGCATACTTTTGAAAAGAACTTCTCTCAGACTTAAAATATCTCAAATACAAAATGTCAAAAGACAATCTGTTTGTCAGCTATGCTCCAGTGAATTGCAAAAGAGCAAATTAAAATCATTAAATTCCAAAATCACTTGAATAAAAAAAAAAGACCTGAAAAGGTTGACAAGCTGCAGTGGAGCATGGAAGCAGCAGCAGCACAGCATCAAGGCAGCAGCAGACACTTGATGGCTTTCTACTAAAATTTCATTAAACAATCACGATGAACACTTCCAGTACTGCCAGTCTTTTAAACTACTTCATCTTCTGCCTCTTGCAAAAAGGCTTTTAAAAATCTCCAGAATCAGGCTTTAAATAAGAAAATCAGTTTCTGCTCAGTTAATTTTTGTCCTCCTTTATATTTGCTGAGAAACCCCTAGTACATGCCCTAATCACTTTCCCCATTTGGTATCTAAAAGGCAAATAAAAAGCAATACACTTTTTTTTAGACACTTCTAATCTCTTGAGCTATCCAACTAATTCCTAGAGTCTACCTAGTTCTCTCTATGATATTTCTGACTAAATAATGTATCAGTATTGTGACCCAAGGCCAAGGTAAAGGACAAAGGACAAAATGCTTGCAGTTTTTGTAGAGATGTCCACATCACTGTCCCTCAGTGAGATCCCCTGGTGAAGAGAACTGCACCAGGCAGGTCTTCTCATTTTTAACCAAAATACATTAGAATTAAAAAAAAAAAGAGCATTCAAAAGCCTTTTTTTCAGAAGAAAATTTCAAGTGTAAGACCTTTTCTGGTGCAGTGCTTTTCATTTACAATCAGATAAAAGTTCAGCCTATTTTTCAATATACTAATTAACCCCAACTAACTTTATATATAATGATACATAGGGAGCATGACCATTCTTAAAACAGAGGTTGGCAAGTTTCCAGATTTTCTCTAAAGAGACAAAGATTTTAGGGAAATATTGAGAGGAAAATATTAAAATTGGGTATTGTGATAATCGATCAGGTCAAGAACTAGTACCAAATACATAACTCTGGAAAATTAAACACTTGCATTAACTTCCTGTAGAGCATTATTTTATATTGTCTCAGAAAAATTGTATTTGACATCCATAGCTTAAGATCAACTGTTTGGTGAGCTTACTTACTTTCAAATAAAACTGAAAAAACACAACACAAAACTTAAAAGCCAAAGCTTAGCTAAACTCCCCTAAAACTCCCACCATCTCAATCACTGCTTTTCCCAGATCTCCCTCTAGAGCAATGCCAAGAACATGGCAATCTGCAAGCCTGAATTCTATTAGTGCTCCAGAGCCATTCTACACCTTCTTCAGGCAAGAACATGTCAGACAGACTGCACTGATCGCTGAATGGTAACTCCACCTTGGATTAAGGAAAAAAGACAAATATTCACAACACTGTTATCAGTAGCCTTGCAAATTACCTGTGTGGCTCCTAAAATCACATCAACTTAGATTTTTAAGCAAGAAGAAATAGTCCATATTCAATATTCCAAATATTAGGGCACCACTCACCAGCCAGTCACAGGCTCATGGACAAGCTGCCTTATTACAGAAAAGACACATCTCTATTCTGCTTCTTTCTCCCACTTGCACAGCAGTGGCTCTGCATTTCCACTAGCGAAGCACTATTCAGATGTTTAAGCAACATAAGCATGTCAACAGCCATTCTCTGTTAGCAGACCATGTGGAAATCCTGGAAACCCAGCTCCTAGCTGAAAGAGAGCATCATTTCCTCAGACATGGATTGTGCTATTTCACCACCTGACTGGATGAACAATAATGCAGACAAAAAGACATCAAAGTACACCTAGTGCAGTCACTGCTTTGCTGATAAAAAGAGTTTCAGGAACCAAATCTCTCCTCCTGCTGAAGGCACTATCCTCAAAAGCAGCATAGTTACAACCTCAGGACCATTCATATCCCACTACTACATATCAGAACAGCTCTTTCTTCTTCAATTAAACAGAATTTAGCGAGCTGTCTCTCCCAGAATTTAACAACTTACAGTATTGTTCTCAAGTTCTTCTGATCCAAATTTCTTACAGCAAACTGGCAACAAAGTTAGGCTTAAATATGAAGAAAATGTTTTCCTGATGGTTCATGAATGTGTTCTTAAACATTTTCATGATTACCTGAATGGTGTACGTTCCTATACTAGTAAAGTGTTCAAAGGAAAAAACTGTTTCAGTGTGTCTATATCCAGAGCATGACTCACACAATAAAAAGGCCTTCGACTCATTTCAAGTGCACAGCTGAGTTCAGAACTTTAAGATGGCAGGTACAGCCAAACTGCATAAAACCAACATTCATCTAACTCTGGATTTGTCTCTGATGAGAACCTACAACAGATAGCTCGGGGAATAACACAAGAACAGGGCACACATATCTCAGTACTCTCTCCAATATATAAATTTCTCCAACTACATTTGTAGCTCAGCTAATTCCTAAAACAGAGATTGCATCTTTCTATGTCTGCAATATTCAGTGACTCCTATGAGCATCTACACAAATCCTGCCTTTCCAGATTATAGAAACTGTGCAAGTTACTATCACTTAGAGAAATCCAGATACTAGAAATCCAGGTACTAGAACAAGTCCCTCGTTTTTAGAACAAATTTTAAAGAAAAAAGCAGCATTATCCACAGTCCACAGAGTGACAAACTTACAGGTAGGTATACAATCTGTAGGGTTGCAATGTATATGCATATGACACAGGCTTTAATGACAGCCTTTTTTAAAAATAAAGCATTGCATAAATTATTTATATTTATATATAAAAGCTCTGTAAAGTCATTCTTATGCCTACACACTTCACACTTCTGTGCTAATTGCTTATTCTACCTTCATTAAAAACTAATGACTTGTTAAAGTCAGAGTCAGTATTAAAAGGGCAGATTCCTGACTCAACAACTTGTGCTCTGCACATGAAACTGCAACTTTCCCCCAGCAAAATCCAGCCAACTATTTTCCCAAATATCCTGTGAAAATTTTAACTTTTTTAAAAGGAAAATAGGATTGCAGTATATTTTAATTCCTTGATCCTCTTACTTACCTAACATACTAGAAAAAACATCAAAAACCAAAAGGGCAGCCTCTACCAATTAAAAAAAGCACTGGTCATCAAAAAATTTTTGTGTATTTTGTGTTTAAAGCACCTGACACGAGACAGACCAATCTATACCTGACTTCTGACTTCTAGGAGGAATATTAACTGAAGTAACACCTATTAAACAAGTTACCTCTGTGAGGGATCCACAAGGCACTCCACCATGCAAGACTCTGTCCAAACCATGCAGTGTGGTGGACAAAAAAGCTGAAGAAGGACTGACAGACTTCTTTAGTTTCAATTCATAAGCCTACAAAAAGAGGAGTAAAAAAGCAAAAGAAAACAAATCAAAAAATGGCTTTTTTTAATGGAAATAGGAAATTTGATTTTGCTTAAATCAACCTGGTATGGCAACACTTGTCAACGAGCAAAGTACTCCTATCTTTAGGTGCTTAGTTCATCTTATATCTCACAGAGTAAATTCAAAAGTGATTTTTATTTTCTTCATGACAAAATTAAATAATAAGCCTTTAATAGCGACGTGACAGAAGTTTTCTCTGCTCCTATTCAACAGGGCTTGTTTTCAACCCATGAAACTCCAAATTCCAAATAAATAAACAGTATACGTACTGTTAGTGACCAATACAAAACCCACACATGAAATCTAAAATAAAAAATTCCCTGACCAACGTTCATTACCAGTTTGAAACTACATGGGCTGAAGGAAAGGTTTGCTAAAGATTCCCAAGTCTTTGAGTAAGCCTAGGTTGACACCCTAAGCATTCATAATTTTTCACTTTGGTGAGGAAGACCAGCCAAGAAGACAGATACAGTTGGAATTCCTAGTTCTTCCACTGGCTAGACACATTGGTTCAAGATCAGAATTCTATGTTTAGTAAGAAATATTTTCAACTGGGAAATCAACTCAAACCAGACAATGAAAAAATAACACTGTGCAATAAAACTGAGACACCCCAAGCCTCTCAGCTAAAAAGATGAGGGACAATGTTTAGATTTCTCCCAGATATTTTATCAAAAACAGTATCAACACAAGCAAACTTACCGTCTGCATTTTGGGAGCACAAGCTCGGCTGACTTTACAAAGAAGCTTCTGCACCTCATAGTAGCTCTGTCCTGTCACCTTCATCAGCTCCAAGTGCGAAAGACATAAAAAGTCCTGAAAAATGATACAACAGTTCAGAGAGCTCAACCTAAAAGTCCAGGGTGGGAACTAAACTGATGCATTATACACACAACTAGTACACATTTCACAGGTTTACCAACTCTGCCATGTTATACACCATTATGCTGTGCCTCTCCTACCTTTTTCTTACACAGTATATTAGAAGAAATTGTATTCATATTTTAAAGGACACAATAAGTCTTCCAAATTGCAGTGTTTGGCAGAGATCCCGTATTTATGATGGATGCTACTGAAATACATGGGGCCCCTTGTTGTCCACCAGCTCTCCCAGGTCCTTTTCCACAGAGCTGCTTCATAGTAAGTGCACAGAAGTTTAAATCTTTTAGTTAGGCATCTATCATTTAAAAACTCTCTTTACAAGGCAGCAGGCTAGATGGCCTCTGCAGTGCCCCCTACTTCACAGAAAGCAAAGCTCCCTGTTTAATGAAACTACAAAGAAGTAAAAACAACATGCATTAAAACAACACATACACAAAGAACCCCCACCACTAAACCAAAAACCAACCACAAAAAAACAACCTCTCATAAACAATCCCTTCACCTGACAGGTAGTGATCTGACAGCGGCTCAGCCTTTCACACAGCTCCTGAGACAACTGTGCTCTTCTCAGTTTCTTAGCAGCCATGCTCCTCAGCCTACAGGGAAAACAAACAAAAATCTTTGAAAGATGATTGGAATACAATTGGAGTGCAATTGCACTCACTCCTTGGTAAAGGACAGGAGTGTGCACACCTGGGTTTGTATATATGTACATGAGATAATGTCATACAGACCTCCGATGGAAGCCTGTGTCACGTTAAATTACATTACCTCCCTGAAAAGAGTTTTGTTCAATTGTATCTCCTCATACTGGACTGAGATCGTGCCAGCTAAGAACAGAAGAGTCAGCAGTGTTTACAGGAAAGATGTTTCTGGGACGTAAGAAAGCTGGAAGTTACTCCCTCGTGAGCTGAACAAGAATCCCTCATCCTCTACTGCACTGGAAAGAACTCAGTTACTTCTGAATGCCTGAACATGAATTGTAGAGGAGTCACAGCAAGAATTCAGCCCTAGAACATGCACTGCTAGAACACACACTAGTTCTGGTGACGGCAGAACTCCCACAAACTTCGCGGACGCACAGGCCTGCGCATCTTCCCAATGCGGACACTGCGCTGCGCCCCCACAACGAGCTCCTCCCACAGCGGGGACCCAGCGCGGGACCGAGCCGAGCCGAGCCGAGCCGAGCCGAGCCGAGCCGAGCCGAGCCGAGCCGAGCCGAGCCGAGCCGAGCCGAGCCCCGGGAGCGGCCTGGCCGCGCGCACCTCAGAACTTTTTCAAAGCTCCCCCGCGGCCGGCGCGAGGAGGCTGCCAGGCCAGGCCCGCGCTCGCGATTGGCTGCGCTCCCGCCAATCCCCGCGCAGCGCTGCCGGTGGGGCATGCCGGGAGCGGTAGTTCGCGGGGGCGGTGGGAAGGCGGCGGTTTCCGTTCCGCGGGCACAGCCCCTTCCTTGGGAGTGAGGAGCGGCCCAGAGCTCAGTCCTCATGATGAGCTCTGTTAGGCAGCATGATGAGTGTTGGCCGCGGGCAGGGAGCAGGTGAAGCGTTACCCCAGCCATGCTGCAGCTTCCCTGTCCAGCCAGAAGGGCGCTGGGTGCGGAGGGAGGGTTGTAGGGAGGCTCAGACCCTCTGGGACACGTTCCCCTCAGTCGAGAGGGGTCTCTTCCCATTAACGCTGCGGCTCAGTTTTGCTCCTGGCAGTGCTGCGTGGGCGGGTGTATCGGTTCTGCACCTCGGAGGGGACATGGCTGCTGAAGGAGAGTCCGACTGCCCTGAAGTGTGAGTCCTCTGGCCAAGTAAATTTTTTTCACCTCTCGATGCTATTTAGGAGAAGGCAGAAGAGAGGGGAAAAAATAGCCGTTGTTGCCAACGTGCTTTTGTTCTGTCAACATAATTCTTACTGACTCATTTCAGTGAGTTTAATGGTAAAGGATGTCAAGTCTCTCCCCTTCAACAAAGGGAACACGGAGGGTAGACTAGAGCAGGTTTAAATGTACGAGAGAGCCAAGTGAAACAGGTCGTCCCAGCTGTGGTGCAGTGCCAAGAGCTCAACTGCAGCCCACCCCAACTGCAACCTAGTGTTATTCCTTTGCCTTTTTTTTTTCCATTGTCGTGTCATTATAATAGTGACCACCTGCTCTCTTGTTAGCAGCTATTAAGGTGATTATGATGAATTGAAGAGTATTTGCTTTTCATCTTCGGGCAGGAGGCAGTCCCTGCCTTTTT
>VYZS01025958.1:11782-28017 GCA_013400695.1 Neodrepanis coruscans
GGAAGACCAACCCTTTGTTCAGGTTACAATCCACTGAGCTCACACTCTGCCTTTTAGGGCATCTTGTTCTAATCACTACGGGAGGTGGAAAAACAAACCTGAACCACATGGAAAAATAAATTGCTCCATACCTAATCTTCCATGATTAGAGACTGGTTCAGATCAGAAAAAGAAAGGAAAGAAATTAAAAAAAAATAAATTCCAATAACTACCATTTAAACAGTAAGAAATCTAGGAAAAGCTCTTAATTGTATCCCCAAACATTCTTTAAGCATACACAGAGAGACAGCTGAAAAAACAGGTTTGACGAAGTTTTACCCTCATCATTTATTAGTCACACACCGATTGGCAAATCTTTTCTGGTAAATCTTTTCTTCAGTTTTCTTTCTTGAAAAAAAAAAAAAAAAGACGAAATATTTCCTTTTTCAGATAATTATCCATCTTCTCTTTTAAGATTATGCCCTTCCAAATAAAAACAGTACATGGATGGATTTAGACATCTTTCTGAAAAAAAAGCTTTAATTAATGATACAATCTACAAATCACTTTAAAGTGGAATATGGGGAAACCCATACCTTCTACTTCGTGGTCTTAGAGAGCAACAGACCTATGGCAGAAAGTTAAAATCAGATGGAAGAGGCAGTTGATGCCTGTAGCCCATCACAAGGATATAAGGTAGCCCACCACAAGGTGGATTATGCACTGTACAGACTCTCTATTTCTTGACCAGGTAAACAACAAATCCCTCCTTAAGCATCAAGCAGAGTCTCAAATGGAATCTGCAAGAGCCTAAGTTCAAAACACCTGAGAAAGGTACTGTACTTTGACCACTCAAGTAACTTTGCGACTGTAAGCAGAAATACTGGAGTAGATTTTAAGGCAGCTTTCATCACTACATCCACAAGGACTGTATATTCAAATAAGAATTTGTGTAATCACAAAACAATCCATTTGGTCTCACACAGTCTTATAAAATCATGCTATAAATACACGCTCCCAAAGCGCTCAGAGCATGATACATTTCTGAAAAAAAATGGTCTGGGAGGAAAGTTGGTGTCCATTCATTTTAATGCAGCAATATTTGGTCAGGGACAGCCATTCAGTCTCAGCCATCCAAAGTTAATCCACACCACAGATTCATCAGAGCCCTTAGAACACCTTTCAAAACTCCTCTGAATCACCACTTCTGCATATAGCTGTTTTTACTGACACACATATGGCTAAGTTTTATTCCCAGTCTCCAGTATCAGCACACAAACTAACAGGCCGATGGCACGACAACAGAGACCTGAAATCCTCCCAGAGTGTTTACACGGAGATGCTTCTGCAGGTCCATTTCCCCAGGAGTTTGCACCACTCTAATTTGAACTGACAAGAGTCCTTCCTCCAGTCACGCAATCCCACACCCAGAAAGGGAATTCTTCTTATTATTGTACTTAGCTCAAACTGTAAATGAAATTACAGCTTAAGTACTGACTGTCTGGTTGAAGCAGAATCCCTTCTCCCAAGCACCTATGAAACAGAAATTTTGAATACTAATATTGCCCTCACCCCATAACTGCTCTTCAGAAATATATGAGACATAAAAGGTATAGTTCATTACAGAAATGACTCTACAGTTTCTATGAAGCTATTTCAAGGCAGTGCTCAATCTGCCTCATAAACTCTGTGTCAGAACTGAAGTTTTTTCTAGTACTGAGCGTGAAATCTTTACTATGAAGAGTAAACTTTCCCTGCAAGGCAATCTCCCTAGAGAATGAACCAGAAAAAAAAGATTACAAAATCCATATTGTGGCTACACACGCCATATAGGTAGCTCATAATTAACAAAAGCTGCCATATATGTAATGTATAATTAATAAAAGCTTTCAGGTAGAAGAGACAAAATTAGGTACTTCTTCATGATTACAAGCAGTAATTACAATTGACTTCAAAGGAAACAGCATCATAGTAGAATCTCCAAAACATCTTTTTCAAAATGTTCCAAGAAAGGTAATAGAGAGATTTTGGAGAGAAACTGGACATTCACTCAATTCTCAAATGGCCATAATGTATGGTTCTTGGATTTCTGCAGAAATAAAATGACCTTGATACTTTTGTTCTAGAAGTAGTTCTGGAAATAGACTATAATCTACATTTAGCACATTTAGACATTTTGCCCCTTAATACTTAGATGCTACTATGTAGCATCAAGCCATGATATGGAAATGTCTTTTCTCTGTGAAGCTCTGACCTCAATTTCAACCTCTGAAGACAGATAAACTTGACATACTGGTAGAGTTTCACATTTATGCAGATTTGATGATGCTCTTGTCTCCCTGATTTAAATTTAGAGAACATACTGGTTAACCAGTTGAACAGCAATCTAATCCAGTGAAAACCAAATTTACTGTTTCCTTCTGCCTACCAAAGAGAACAAAGGAAAACACTGGGATAATAAAAGAGAGACACCATTAAGTATGGCAAATATTTGAAGTGCTGGAGCTTGATACCAAATTTTAATACATTCTTGTGGGCTGCACAGCAGCAGTTCATAGTTCCAAATAGTCCTAAGCGTGCAGAAAATGGTGTATTTCCAGTCCTCTTCTAGCAAGAGTGCAGTGGTTCCACCAACACAACAATAAAAACCCAGAGGGAATCCATCCAGAAATTGGCTGTAGTTGAGTATGTCAGCTGAGGTGCCCTTGTGTCAACCAGTGTTGCATTTCCATTACCTCTCAGTACCCAACATAAATTATTTTAATCCATTTAAACATTTAAATTCATACTGTAATTTTGTCTGGGTGCATTTTGTTTTGAGGGCTTTTTTTTCCTTGATCAGGTAAATAACAAATTCCTTCTTGAGTATCAGACACTCAAATGTAAGTTGCAAAAGCCAAAGTGTAAAACACATGAGAATGGTACTTTGCTTTGACCAGCTTTGATACTCTACACAGACATAATGAAATAGGACCTAAGGCAGCTTGGTTCAAAGGGAATCACAGAAAGAATCTGTTCGGTTTCACACAGTCCTGTGGAATCACACCACATACACGGATTTTCAGCCATCCATAGTACAGCACATTCTTTGAAAAACCAGTCTGAGAAAAAAGTTTGATCTTCACAAACTACTTGTTCTTCAATATCAAGAACAACTAGTTTAAACTCTGGGAAATGTACAAGAACTTTCTTGATCCTGAAAAAAAATCCAATTGAAAGAGGAGATACCAGTATGCTGTGAATTTTAGGTCCATCATGATACTCTTTTAATGCCTTATTGTATACATTTTCCTGTTGCAATGATGGATAAAGCTTTCCTGCATTTTTAAGAATGAAAATCTGATTTTCCCCATTTAAAAGTTACTCTGAGTATAAGATCTTCCTTCTCAGAAGCTTTACAAATAATTAAAATATCCCACTTGGTCTTAAAAGTTCAACTGGGAAAGCTGTTTTGTAAAAGCTCAGGTAAACAGCTGGACTCCAAACATATCATATTCAAATCAAGTTGTACAAAATACACAGGTCAAATATAATCAGAAATTGTAACAGTTCTTGCATTGTCCTAATACATACAAACAGGAAAAAAAAAGATTAAAAAATAAATCTATGGAGAATATAGATCACCTTCCTTGAAAGATTATTAGAAAGAATGTTGTGGAAATTGTCTAAACGAGCTCGAGGGAGAACTCTTCGGTGTCAAAATTTCATCTGGTTTTGTCCTACTTAGCACATCCCATTTATGTGCATTTCTAATTCAGTGGGAAGACTACCGGAATTACCACACCAGCTTATAACAATTTACATGAAATTAGTGCAGTTATTCTGACTTCTAATTGATCAGACAGCTGTTAATGTGTAGCCTTCTGCTGGGATTCAGATCAATATTGTCACAGGGCCAAGATTAGTACTATTTTTCTGCACTAACCTAAAAATAGTTGCCATGCTTCAGTGAAAACCTGACTTTTATTTTAAACTTTGCACATCTGCTAGCCCCATGTTACCCCTAATTTTAACTAAGATGACTAAATATTCCAAAAATTAACCAAAATAAGCAAGCAATAAGCTAACAGTCCTTCTGATTTTTAGAAGCACGGAATTAAAAAGTCTGGCTTAAAATTAACTCCATGAATCTATGAAGAATTAAGAGGGGAAGAACAACCTGAACAGGACTAACCCTGTAAGACAGAGCAATTCCAGTACAAGCATCCCTTGAATACAATACCTGAAAAATACAAAAAGAGCAACAAAAATGGTACGGTTTCATCCTTTTCTTATCAGCTCTCAAGTGCAACTAAGGAGTTGCCCAATAAAAGAATCTGCACAGCATTAAGGCCGATATAATTTCTGAGATTTTACCTGTGTAGTAACAGCAACAAGTCAGCGTCGCTTTGCAAATTCTATGTCTGCTGAGTTTAGACTGCTAATGGTATCTAATCAGGAATATCAAAATGGACCACAAGGGAAAACTCCACATCTGCAGTTCGGTAAACGGAAAATATTTACTTATAGAATCATGGAATCCTTAAGGTTGGAAAACACCTCCAAGACCACCGAGTCCAACCTCTGTAAGAACATCACCATGCCAACTAAACCGTAGCTTCAAGTGCCATGTCCAGTAGTTTCTTGAAGGCTTCCAGGGATGGTGACTCCACCATCTCCTTGGGCAGCTTGTTCTAATACCTAACAACCGTTTCGGTGAAAAAATGTTCCCCTGGCAAAGTTTACAGACGTTTGGTAAGTTGATTTCAGTCTGTATTCCTTCCTAAGTTTAGAATATGAGATAAATCCATTTTATTCAACTGACTTTTAAGATACTGCATCTTCTCTAATGTGGAACAAGATACGTGATGGAATACTAATGCAAAGCAGGATATATCATTAAGCCACATCATAATCACTTCATCAATACTCCACCATCCACAGCCTCATTCACTTATGTTTACTCCTCCTTGTAGCAACAGATGCATCCTAAAACCTTTGCAAGCCAAATCCAACATAATTACACAGAAGCATACTGCAATCACACACAGCCTATCCATATTTTTATTCACCTCACATCTTAGCTCTCAAGGTTGCTTTGTTTAGTCTCAAAACACATAGGCTAGAACTGGGAAGGAACAGAAGACAAAGTGTAGGGGAAGAAAGAGAAGGTGCATGACAAGCCTTCATACAAAGGAAGAAGTTACAACACTACAGGAATACGGTTCTTCCCCTTGTGAGGTTGAGCGCTCCCTCCCCCTCCCCAGAACCTGAAACAGGAAACCCCCTATCATGCACACACATAAATATACACATAAAGTGACTTTCTGCCTTAAAACCATTATGCATTTCCCCTCATGTGCCTTCTTCCTGCACCTATCACTGCGAAACAGTAAGGCATCAGTCAATTAAGGTGCAACTGAAAACAGGGACCATACCAATCATATCCTCCCAAACACGCTGTGCTTGTCCCTACGTCCCTACACACTCCCCCTTACGTGCCTTGTCATCTTCCTCTCACAAACACCCTGCTGCATCTCCCCCCTGTCACTTGCTGCACACACGTACTGTACCCCAACAGAGCAAACCACAGCCCCTCTTCCTCCTTCGCTGCCCCCTACACACACACATACACACACACACACGTGCTCCGTGTCACGCCATCCCTACACACAGGTGCAACAAACCTTGTGCCCATCACACACATACGCACACATCCCACACACACAAATCTGACATAAACACACATACATCAAAACATCACAGCTCTGCATACTCATATATACAAGCCACTGCTACTCCTCTACATACACACACAATGCTACGCACACACAAAAGTACAGATAATCCTCGCCACGCCCGCAGCATACATGCCTTCAAAAATACCCACAGATCATGCCACACCCAATATTCACTATACATACACGCAGGCACCAGGCAGCAGCAGGCATAGCCACACACACACGGTGCCATGTCACGGCCCTGCACACCATGTCGCGCCTCTGCCACAACACAAACACGCGAGTACCCGAAGCCCGGGTCGCAGCAGACACACACACACACAGAGGCACTGACAGAGGCACAGCATCACACTCATGTCCTCCTGTGTATCTGCCACACACACACACACAGGCCACGCCCTGGCTCATGGCACACGTGTGAGCACACACGGCCGAACGCCCAGCGCATCCACACCGTGACACCCCGACCCTGACCCTGCCCCTGCCCCGGGCACCGACACACGCCTCGGCTTCCCCGACACTTCCCGAGGGGCACGACACGGCCCCGCCGCTGCGCACACCCGGACATCACTGTCCCTCCCGTGTTATCCGAGGGAACACCTACCTACCCACCCCGCACACCTGGCCCGCTCCACACGGCGGGCACAGCCCGGCCGGGGAAGGGGCGAGGCGCCCGTCACACCCCACCGCGGCTACAGCGAGGGACAACGCGGCCCCACCTGCCTCGGACGGACCGACCGACTGACAGACAGACAGGCAGGCAGACANGTGACCGGCACCGCCCCTGCGCCGTGGGGCTGCCCCGCCCCGCCCCGCCTCCCGCGGGGAAGGCGCTGGGAGCCCTCGGGGGCGGTGAGCTGGGATGGAGCGTGTCCGGTGTGCGGCAAGGGCCGGGGCGGCTGCCCGATCTCCTAGAGGTCTGCCCGGTGCTGCCGACGCAGGTGGAGCTGCTCCCCCCGCGCCCCCGGTTTGCAGCGTGACACTGTGTTTGTGCCGGGCAGACAGAATGCCCTCCTGGCGGAATGGAATCATTGAGTCATCACGGTTGGAAGAGACCTTGAAGATCATCCGGTCCAACCGTCCACACAGCACCGCCACTGTAACCCCTAAATAACTAAGCCAGCGCCAGACCCAGACACCTCCAAGGATGGTGGCTCCATCACCTCCCCGGGCCATCTATTCCAACGCCTGACCACCTTAACAGTGTAAATTTTTTCTAATATCTAACCTGAATCTCCCCTGTCTCAGCTTAGAGACCTGGTCCTCTCACTGCAGGCAGGGTAGGAGAGACATCTCACCACACCCTCCTTTCACACAATTGTCGGGAGCGATGACATGTTCAGCCCGAGATGCTGCCTTGTCAGCCAGCGATGCTGAGTCNCCGAGGGGCACGACACGGCCCCGCCGCTGCGCACACCCGGACATCACTGTCCCTCCCGTGTTATCCGAGGGAACACCTACCTACCCACCCCGCACACCTGGCCCGCTCCACACGGCGGGCACAGCCCGGCCGGGGAAGGGGCGAGGCGCCCGTCACACCCCACCGCGGCTACAGCGAGGGACAACGCGGCCCCACCTGCCTCGGACGGACCGACCGACTGACAGACAGACAGGCAGGCAGACAGACTCTCTCTTTTCCCCACCGCTACAGCGGGGGTGGGCACAGCCCCCGCGCCGGGCCGCACGCTCAGCACCGCACCCGCACCGACGCTGTGCCCGCGCCCGTGTTACCCCGGCCGCCGCCGTCCTCCCCTCGGNGCCCGGTGCTGCCGACGCAGGTGGAGCTGCTCCCCCCGCGCCCCCGGTTTGCAGCGTGACACTGTGTTTGTGCCGGGCAGACAGAATGCCCTCCTGGCGGAATGGAATCATTGAGTCATCACGGTTGGAAGAGACCTTGAAGATCATCCGGTCCAACCGTCCACACAGCACCGCCACTGTAACCCCTAAATAACTAAGCCAGCGCCAGACCCAGACACCTCCAAGGATGGTGGCTCCATCACCTCCCCGGGCCATCTATTCCAACGCCTGACCACCTTAACAGTGTAAATTTTTTCTAATATCTAACCTGAATCTCCCCTGTCTCAGCTTAGAGACCTGGTCCTCTCACTGCAGGCAGGGTAGGAGAGACATCTCACCACACCCTCCTTTCACACAATTGTCGGGAGCGATGACATGTTCAGCCCGAGATGCTGCCTTGTCAGCCAGCGATGCTGAGTCTGGAGTGCATGGTCACTCCACTTGACCACGAGTGTAGATAATCGGGGGGAAGATAACATCCTCAATTGTTACGGAAAAATCCACAAAAGCTGGTCTGTCCACGAGCCAAAGTGCTTTCAGGCGATGCGTGCTGTCAGTAGGAGCACGGCTTGCTTCTGCAAACACCCTCTGCGTATAACCACTGTCAAAGCCAAATACTACATTGTTACTAGCGCACTTACAGGTCACATCTGTTCAGCAGTTGCGATACCAAATGCAAAAACGAGGAGATGGGAAAAATTGTGGAGAAAGAATTACCCAAGCAGGTATTGTTTTCTGTTGATGAAGTCCTTCAGAATTCTAAGAATCATAAGCGGCCGTTGTAGAGTTACAGGAGCTTGCTCTTTGGAATGGGCTGCATTCATTCCTTTAAGGAATGAAACATCCTGGTTTGATTACCAGTAAAAAATAGTTTCTTCCGAAAGTGTCCTTTCTCAGAACCCACACGGAAATAGTTGGTACATGCACATACCATTTGTTGGCACATCTCTGAATCTACTGTCTTAGACTCTCCAGATTTTGGAGAATGATCTGGTTTGTATAGTAGGGAAGAAAGCCTCAAAAATGTGAAATATGTATAAACAATTTAGACATGTTCAGCTGAATTGCAAAAGGCCCAGACTAGCAGTTTCTAAATTCTATTGGTTTGCATTTCAGAAAACCCCATATGATTATCACATGATATACATACTTTTTTAGTTCTCTGCAAATCTCTGGACTGTATTTTAGAGGTAATGAAAGATTTCCCTAATGCTGAAGTAAAAAGAGAGAAATCTAGGGAGTTAGAATCAGTCCAAGTTGCAGCAACATGAAGAAAAACCTAGAAAAATCTGATTTTGCAAAAACAAGGGACACTACATAAGACACTACAACCATGTTCAATGAAGAGGAGTTCAGAATAATTAGAAAAATTTGGATCCATTTGTGCAAGGGAGGCAAGAGGGGAGGCAAATATGCGAGTAGACTTTCTATGGCATAACATCAGCTCTTCTTTGATGGAAAGTGTCAGAGGGAGTGAAATGTTATAAAATAGATTTGAATCAAATTTTATGTAAAAAAAAGACTGTAGGGAAAAAAAAAAGCTCTTTGTTTAATCCCCCAAGAGAGAGAAGATAGCCATGTAATTACCACCCGTGTATTTGTTTAGAATGAGGAGGAGAGAAATCCAAATCTTTGTGTCTGGATCCACTAATGATGTTATAGTGCCGCACTGCTGACTTGCTGGACTCCTTTTTGTCTGTATTGTGGTATCACCTGAAAATTCAAGAAAATTTTAATTGAAGAAGCCCTCTAGATTGGCTTGAGTTTTTCCAAATAAGCAACTAGTCATGGAAATGAGACTTCAGAAATGTATGTACGGAAGTATATGTGTCTTGGTTTGTCTTCTGCGTTTATTGTCTTGGAATGTCTCAGTACATGCATCTTAAATGTCAAAAGAGTATATCCATTTTTAGCATCCTGTTTTCAACCAATCCACAGCAATATTGTGCTATGAAGTTTTCCATCCAAAAATTCCCTGCTAGCTCTAATTTTAGCATTCTTTTAAAATTATTAGGGTTTTAGATTATTCTTTTTACCTGATCATTTTAGAATGATCAATTAAGTAAGTTATTGCTGATGCCTGGTTTTATTTGGGAAGCTGCAGAGCTACGTTCAACAGCTTCACCTTTTAACTTGACTGTCTGAAGTTCTTCCTATTTATTCTAGACTCATGCTGAATGCTGATGGAATTCCCCTCTTTCTTACTTCTTTAACAAACTTAAAGGAAGTGAAAAATAGTTCAAATACTTGTCAGAGAAAATGAACAAGTGCTACTCATGAGAGGGTGGGTTAGTTGTATTCTGGAAGTCTTTGCTAACCAGCAGTTTCAGAGCCTCTATCTGCTAGACCCCAGAGCCCAGAGAAGCCTTTCAGAGTCTAGAAAGTCATTGCAGACACCAAGTAGCCCAGTCTTACAAAAGGAGTCATGTTCCTGGATTCCACCTGTTCATGCTTTCCCCAGCTTCAACTCTATGTCCAGTGAAGATTTCCCCGTGTAGGCTGTTACCAAATAATGCCAAGCTGCAGTAACTGAACCTTGTCAGCACAAGAGGACACTTGCCATGCAGTATCCTTTACAAGGGTCCTTTGATTGTTGAATTTTCTTGAGTCTAGAAGTGCATCAGCAGTCTTACCAGTAAGCATATACCTATAACTCTACACATACATTTTTTTCAGGAATTTGCCTCTCTGGCTGATGGAATTTGGCTTGAAAGAAGTTAATGGTTAGACTGTTCCTTCCCTTTTTCCCATCTCCCTTTATGTAAGTCAAATGGAAGTTTGGATGTTCCCATTCCCAGCTGTTTGTTGCAGCTCTTGCTTCTGCAGCATAGGAGAGGCCAGTGAAGCTTGCCTGGTTGTGCTTCAAGCTAACTTGCACTGAGACTGATGAAGACCTCACTTGGCATCCTGCTAATCCAACTCTGCTTGAAAGGACCTTGGCCACCAGTGAGTTAGAAAACAGTTGCAGGTGGTTAACTTTTAAGCTACTGCACTGAATCTGAAGTAGCTCATCTTTCCTTAAGTGACTGTGACAGGAAGCAAAAAATGGTCAAGGGAGCATATTTTGTTTCTAGGGTGCTTTTCTGGTATGCTCTGCATGCTCACATTAGAGTGTAAATAGGTGATGTTTTCAAGTCTGACATGGCTTTACATGTACCACCTTGTAAAAATTGATCGATCAAGACTTCTCAAACTGTTTTCCTTCCCCAAGTGTGGAACCAGGACATTATTTTTTTGCCAGGATTTATATTGCTGTGGTGCTATTGCCGTTTCAAGTTACTTTTATACTGCTAATAGTGTGCATACCATAGTTTGGGGATATCCTACCCTACTCAAAAGATTTCTGTGAGTCCAAACCAGCAACCTAACTGTGCAAATTGATACAAGCAGGCAGCTGGGATAACCCCAAACTCACAGCAAGAATAGATTTCTTTCTATTACTTTGCTAACAGGGGATCCCTGAAGCAACACCCAGGCAGAGGTACACAAGTGGGGACACTGACAACATTAAACTGGGTCCATGCTAAAGGATCACTGGGCTGCTGTTCACACAGGTCCATCAGGAGTTATTCCCAGCTGCAAGATCACTTGGGTGATTTACAGTCCTCTTTACAAGTCTACTGCTTTTAACCCATTCCTCCCAACAATGACAAAGTGGCACAGTGCGTCCTCAGCCACTTCATTCCTGGATTGTGGGAAGCATGTAACTTCCTGCAAGGCAGGGCAGCCATTCAGAGGCTCCTTTGAAAGCTGCAAAAATGGGCTGATGAGAATCTCAAGACACGAAGCAAAGGTAAATGCCAAGTCCTACATCTGTGATGCAGTATCACTCTGCAAGAGCACAGGCTGGGGCTGGGTGTATTGAAAGCAGCTCTGTAGAAAAGGACCTGGTGGACAATGAGCTGAACATGAGTCAGAAGTGAGCCCTGGCAGCAAGAAAAACTGCATTGGCAAGGGAGTAGCTTGGAGGCTGAGAAGTGATTATACCCATCTGTTCAACACCTGTGACACTGCATCTGAAGTACTGTGAGCAGGTCTGGGTCCTGATGGTCAGAGAAGTGGTGACAAAACGGGGAGAGTCTAGTGGGGGAGCACTGTAGTGTTTGAGGGCTGCAGCATATTCTAAGCAAGGAGAGACCAGGTGTTTGTTTAGTCTAGAGAAGATGACCAGGTGGAATCTAACTGCAGGCTTCTACTACCTAAAAGAGGGGTTGTAGAGAAGATGAAGCCAGATTCTCCTCAAAGATGCGTTGTGAAAGACTAAGAGATAATGGCTNGGTACACAAGTGGGGACACTGACAACATTAAACTGGGTCCATGCTAAAGGATCACTGGGCTGCTGTTCACACAGGCCCAACAAGGGTTGTTCCTAGCTGCAGGGTCACTTGATCGATTTGCAACCCTCTTCTGCTTTTAACCCATTCCTCCCAACAATGACAAAGTGGCACAGTGCGTCCTCAGCCACTTCATTCCTGGATTGTGGGAAGCATGTAACTTCCTGCAAGGCAGGGCAGCCATTCAGAGGCTCCTTTGAAAGCTGCAAAAATGGGCTGATGAGAATCTCAAGACACGAAGCAAAGGTAAATGCCAAGTCCTACATCTGTGATGCAGTATCACTCTGCAAGAGCACAGGCTGGGGCTGGGTGTATTGAAAGCAGCTCTGTAGAAAAGGACCTGGTGGACAATGAGCTGAACATGAGTCAGAAGTGAGCCCTGGCAGCAAGAAAAACTGCATTGGCAAGGGAGTAGCTTGGAGGCTGAGAAGTGATTATACCCATCTGTTCAACACCTGTGACACTGCATCTGAAGTACTGTGAGCAGGTCTGGGTCCTGATGGTCAGAGAAGTGGTGACAAAACGGGGAGAGTCTAGTGGGGGAGCACTGTAGTGTTTGAGGGCTGCAGCATATTCTAAGCAAGGAGAGACCAGGTGTTTGTTTAGTCTAGAGAAGATGACCAGGTGGAATCTAACTGCAGGCTTCTACTACCTAAAAGAGGGGTTGTAGAGAAGATGAAGCCAGATTCTCCTCAAAGATGCGTTGTGAAAGACTAAGAGATAATGGCTTCAAGGGAATTTCCAGTTGGACATAAGGAAAAAGTTTACAGCCATCAGAGTGGCTGGGCATCAGAACAGAGCAGTGGTGTCTCTAATGTTGGAGATTTTCAAAATATGGCTGGACAAGCGGATGAGTAACTTGCACGCACTTGAAGTCAGGTCTGCTTTGAACAGAAAGTTGGTGTAGGTGACCTTCGGAAGTAGTTCCTTGCAACTTGTATTATTCTGTCAATTCTAAAGTGCAAAATTAGTTGCCAAAAATAATTACACAGGTGAGGTGACTTCAAATGAAACCACAGGAAGTGCAGGAGAAAAATTGGCCTCCTTCATGTTCAGAAAGCAGTGAATATATAGAAGCCTGGAGACGTCTGAGCAGTCAGGTATACACAAACTGTCACACCTGTGCAGTCAGACCAGTGTTTTCTAACAGTCATCAACTTCGGTGCATATGTAGGTCTGTGAGTATGTCCCAGGTCATCTTAATGCATAGCAGCCTGATTATTGTCCCTGTGCAGTGGCTCTGATCATGCTGCCATACATCAGGAAATCTCAGGCAAATAAGGAAATCTTCTTAATATCAACCAGACAGTATTTTCAGAGAAAGATGATGTGTGACATCTTTGTGTTTAAGATATTCCTGTAACACCCACATTTCCTAGTTTTGAAAGGTCAAGGTTGGTCCTTCCTTTATGTTCTCATTATTTCAGGAAAATTCAGAGATTCTTTTAAATTAAGTTCTGTGTTAGCGTATCTTTGCATCACAAAATTACTTTGTGCAAACAAAAAACAAAGATTCAACCAGATAAAGTCCTTGAACTTTACCACAGTCACTCAAATAATGAGTTGGCAAAGTGACAATTATCTTCTGTGGGTGAGACTTTGATAAACCATGGCACCAGTGCTATAAGTACATGTGTGATTTGTTACCCTCACCTACTCCTGTAGTTCAGTAAGCATGAAACCAGAGAGCTGACACAGGAGTTCCTCCATATCCAGCTCCAGAACTTTCTCCACGTGTACTTCTAACATGGTACATTTAAATTATGTTTCAGAACATGCTTACATTTCGCCGTGTGGAAGGATCTCTTCTGGGGTGTTTTTAATTTAAATTCCAGTTTAAGTAAGAACTGTTGAAATTTCTATCACATTTGCCCACAGATGTTTGTTTGGGAAAACTAGTTTGATCAAAGTTTGGAAAAGTGACTTGATTGCTGACAAGGACATAGTACATATGTATATAGTTTAACTGTTGTTGCATATGTCTATCAACAGTACATGGATACAGATTAACTCTCCATGCAGTGCAGATATTTGGTAGCAGTTTGACCATGTATGGTTTCCCCAGTAGCCTAGAATAGTTGGCTTAGGGCTAAGTTCAAAAGAATAAATTAAAAACTAGAGATATAAAAAGCTCTGTAGTAAGATTTGTGTTGTTGCAAATAAAAATAAAATTTAAGTTGACAAGCAGAGTGTTATTTTATTGCATGTCTTAATATTCTGTCTCTGTCACAATAAATGTCAATAAAACTTATTCTTTAATATTTCTTTGAATTAGTTCCCATTTGTTACATTCATGTGAACATATTAGGATGTGAAGCAGTGATGGAAGAGGATACTCTTTGCAAAGTACAATTAAAGCCCTTGCTCATGCACAGTTCTGCAGTGCTTTTTGCTTGTTTTCTTTTTAATTTAAAGACATTTGTAAGCCACTCATTAAAGGATACAAATGTGAACTCTTAAAGATGTTTTGCAAAGATTTTAATTGAACTTTCTATTTTGGGGGACTGTATGTGTATTTATTTGCATAAAAGTACCAGAAAAAGAAATTCAGCTTCTTACACTCAAATTACTCAAATTAGTAGACCTAAAATCTGAATTTAGATTAAGTGTGTCATAGCTTCCAATAATTTTGCAACTTGAAAATGCTGTTTGATAAACCCATTCCATGCTGTACATTGTATCTTGGAATTTTCTAATAATGTTAGTTTTCAGCTGTGAAATAAAAGCCTTCTAATGTAGCTAGTTGTTGGTCAGATAAACTAAAAATCATTGCATCTGTGTTGTCTCAGCAGGTAGAAATCTCAATGGAGTTTTATTGGATAAAAGAAAAAAGAAGATAAACACTAGAATTCTAAGTGAAGAACAAAAATTATTGTGGTCAAATGCCTTGGCAGGATGTCTATTTTCTCTAAATTTTGAAAACATTTTGTTGCTTTAACAGGAGAGGCATTTCATGCCTCTGCCATTTCTATTATCATATATTTTTTATTTATGACTTCTTAAATTTGAAAACTGTGCTTGATTCTTTGAAAAAGCAAACATTGTGAAACCCTGGACTTTGGATTAGATTTAAGTGCAGAGAGGTCCTTCTCATCTGGCTCACCAACAAAAGGTTGGAGCACAGTACAGAACACAGATGAAGAGACAGCATAGGTACCTAATTTATATAGTCATTGCTCCTTTAAGTAATGATTTCTTCCCAAATTACCACTTTAAACCTCATGCCTGAGATATTTCTTTTGTTTGCATTCAGTTGCTTCAATGTACAGTTTTGGACACAGCTGAATTTTAAGTATCTAAATTAGCTGTTTAGACTAAAAGAACACATTGTTTTTATAATGACCTGTGAGAAATTAAGAATCCACAATATAAATATTCATTATATATGGATAAAGTGAAGCATAAATATTACTGCTATCAATATGTTCTTCTTTAATGTTTATTGTAATAGGTCCCAGAGTGGGACCACTGGATATAGAAACAGTGGGAGCTACAAGTGTGATGCCCACACAGAAATGATGGACAGGGCAAGATCTTTTTGAAAATTTTTCTTTTGACAGACTTTTCAGCAGGGTACATTTTCACTGAAGACCTCAGCATACTTCTGTCATGGCACAGTTCTCAAACTATCTAATGGACATTTTGTTCCCAAATGCTCAGAAACTGTTTTTTTTCTATTCTAAATCCAGATAAACTGAAGCATGGCCTGATATGACCTGTGTTCAGTGGCATACAACTGGTCAGAACCAGTGTTAGAGCTAGAAGGGAGGTGTTGTAGAATGTGATATACACTTGAAGTATGAAACATGGATTGCCTGAATGTCCTCTCAAAATTAAATGAACATTTGCAACCTCAGCTCCAGTCCTCCAGACTCCCATTACTTGCTACTTTGATTTCACAACAACTCTTAATGGTAACAACCGCTGCTTTGGATAGCAAGTATTTGCAGATAGATCCCTAAGTTGTCTTCTATGGAATAAAAGTGAGAAAAAGAATTTCGAGGGAGGTTGAAACAACTGCTAAACCTATTACTAATGGCTGATTGGAAATATTGTAGCATATCCAAAAAAGTGTGCAATAACATAGAAAACATGCAAAAACAAGGCCAAGACTATATTTCTAAAGAATTTCCACAATCTTACATTTTTATGTTAGAAATGTCTTTTAAATATTGAATATGTAAGATATAAAAATAACTTTCAGTTGGATTTACATAAAATGGTGACAAAATCCTAATAGCAACACTGCAACTATCTGTTGCAATAAGCACACTAGTGAAGAGAATAACAAATTGTGAAGGGTGAGTCACACTTACTTCAGATTGAATGTGTTAGATAATACAGGGATCCATACAGAATATATTTTTGTGTCCCTTCATTGCCAGAAAAACAAAGGTGCACTAAA
>VYZS01025967.1:0-24539 GCA_013400695.1 Neodrepanis coruscans
AAGCCTCTTGATTTGAAGAGTATGATAAAGTGGAGAAAGAGTTTTATTTTTCCACTCCAGGAAGATTCTCATCTTCCCTGGAAGGTATTGTTCTAACCTGAGACAAAAAGAAATTTGCCCTTGTTGACTGCATCATTGAAGGTACATCCTACTTCTTGACTCAATTTCAGCCAAGACATAACTTTTCTGGGTCATAGAAGACTGTCTTTTTTAATTTGTTGGAAGGCTCTTTCCATAATCTCTGAGGTTTGACTGACCTGTTCGCTATTCCTTACAAAATTTTCTGTCACCATGTGATCTGCTAACTCCAGTTCCTTACTTTAATTCTTTTTCCTCTCCTTCCTTCAGCTTCTCACTGCAGACTCTGAGACAGGTGTCATTCTGGCTTTTCACTGTTGCCATAATGGAAAAGAATATAAAAAAACCCAACCAAACAAAATAACCCAGACCCAAAACCAAACAAAAACAAAAAATTAGACACTGTCAGTCAGAGGCACTCTGAGTCCAGCACACCTCTGCCTATTTGTGCATCTAAGATCAGGATCCACACTAGTGATAAGCTGTATTTGTTCTTCTTAGAGGAGGTTTTTTTTCTAGAAAAGACATAGCATAACTCTCTCTTGCACAGCTCTGCTTGTCCAAAATGTCTTCCTTGAAATTGAAGGCTATGGTTAAACCCTAACCTGAGTTCTATCAGTCCTTGGAGGGAATGGGAAAAATTCTCGTAAAAAAAAGGATATAACACCCAGTAACTAATATGATGTCTGCCTACAGTGTCAAAGTATTGCTGAGAATAGACTAAACAGCTGCATTTGGCAAGATCTTAAATGTTTTGTTCAATAGTTTCTATGGTACACTGTACTATTTTACCCACTGTTTCAGACTTTCAGAAAAAAAAAAAAAAAGAAGGCAAAAATTAACTAAAAAGTATCTTCAAATATCCCAAACTGGAACCAGACAAGAGGAGTAAACTTTTACCTTCTTGGTTGCTCTAAAAGGCTTTGTCATTTTCACTGACCAGTACTTTGAATCTACCTTTGCATTTATTTGCTTGCGTATATAAGTGTGTGCAAGGACAGTGGAGTCTCAATATTCTGATTGGGCACTGATTGAAGACTATTTCAGTTTGTGACCTATGCCCAGATTTCTTTCCATGAAAACAAGGTGTTATATGATGTCAAGGGGTCCAGTTTTTTCCTGAGTCACATATAGATGAGATGTGGATTGTGTATGAACTGAAGGCCTGGACTGGAATTTAGGTGTCTAAGATACCTCTAGATGTAATTGTTGCTGAAAACCCCTAAGATCATGAAGTCTAACCATCCAACTAGCACCGTCATCTTGTTCACCATTAAACCCTGTCCTCAAGTAGCATATCCACACATTTTTTGAACACTTCCAGGGGTGGTCACTCCACCATTTCCTTGGGCAGTCTGTTTCAATGCTTTGCAAGCCTTTTCATTAATCCCACCCCCAACCCCCTGCACCATATTATCTAATCTAAACCTCTCCAGGTACAAACTGAGACCATTTCAAGTTTCTCAAGTGCTTTCTTACGTGACCTGTAGGACATCTCGTATCAACATTTCCACATTGATAATAGATGTTGTCCTGTAGGTCATGTCATATGCAGACATTGTAAGCACAATTTTCACATAAAATTCCTTAGATAATATCATTCTGTTGTCATTGTTTAATTAATGGTCATTCAGAAAATGCTACTAGTCTAGTCTGTAGATATTTAGTGATATATAAAAAGGTGTATTGCACAATGAGAACTTAATGGTTGCCAAGATGTGTCCTTCGCTTTTCACTTCCTGTAAATCAATTGCATGCATAAACATAACACAGCAAAGTTATCAGAAAAAATTAAGGACTGGCTTTCAGGCTGAGTTGAAAATACACATTGTTAATCTTTATAACCTTGTAATAAGTTAGCCCTCTTTAATTTTTTTTTCAGCTTTTCTGACATTTTTTTTTCCAGGAGTATGATGCCCAAAATTGGCCAATATTGCAATAATAGAATCATAGAATCATTAATTTTGGAAAAGACCCTTAAGGTCATGGAGGCTGACCATTAACCCAGAACTACCATGTTCATGACAATTATGTCCCTGAGTGTCACGTCCACAGGGATTTTGGACTCTTTCAGGTGTGGTGAATCAAACATTTCCCTGACCAGTCTGTTCCAATGACTGACCATTCTACCAGTGAAGACATTTCTTCCTAATATGCAATCTAAACCTTTCCTAGTAGAATTTGAGGTATTTTCCTCTCATCCTGTCACTTGTTACCTGGGAGAAGAGGCTGACATGCTGCTATCTCCTTTCAGGTACTTGTACAGACTGAGAAGATCACCCCTGAGCCTCCTTCTGTCCAAATTATACAACCCCAGCTCCCTCAGTCACTCCTCATAAGTCTTGTGCTCCAAACGCTTCACCAGCTGTTTCCTTTGTCTGGATATGCTCCAGAACCTCAATGTCTTTCTTGTAGTGAAATGTCCAGAATTGGACACAGATCCGAGCCTCATAAGTGCTGAGTGCCATCAGGTGATTATTGTCCTGGTCTTGCTGGGCACATTGTTTGTCATAAAAGCCAGCATGTCATTGACCCTCTTGGCCACCTGGGCACACACTTCTAGATTATGTTCATCTGGCTGTCGATCAGCACCTCCAAGTCCAGATAAAGCCTCAGCAGAAAAATTTGTCCTTCTTATTTTTCCTCTGGAGGCAATATCCTACCTCCCAAGGTTTAATCTCATGTTGTTGTTTCTACTCATATTTATGATATTTCTAAAGCCCTTTAAATTTCCATCAATGACCTTTTAAGACTCAATCAATTTAACAGTATATGATTTTATTTCTACTTTTGCCTGAATAACAAGTTACCTAAAACTAAATCTAATAATGGTGGTGGTGTAATACCTTGGTGGACACTATTTCATACCTATTTTACACAATTCAATTTATACTTTGCAAATTTCAGATAATTTAAATATATATGTTGATAACTCAAGGAAAAATTAATTTAATACATCTAATTTTCTGAGGTATAGTATCAGAAATGTTACCAAATCTGAAAACTTTTTTTTAATTTCTCAGCTGGCCCAATTAAGAAGCTGATCTTAAACAAGTGTACAAAAAATAAGCATCAAGCTCACATGCTTTAGCTACTTAATTTGAAATATGCTTAGAAAATGTTTGTATGTGACTGGTATTTACTAAAGTATATACACTCTTAGATTGTGCTTTTCACTTTGTTGTTTTTTTTTTTTAATTAAAATAGTTTCTTTCACTCTCCTTAGATTTATATTCTATTTATTTATATTCTAATAGAATCATAGAAAGACATGAATATAGTCTTCATCAAGTTCATTTTGATTCCTGTTATCAAAAAATTCACGAATTACTGTATTTGCCATGAAATACTCAAACAGTAGTGACAAACAATGCTTGGTAATATTGGACTTCTGTTCTGTTGAAAAAGATACTTTCTGAAGTTCAGTATTTCTTTAATGTTTCCGTGTCATCATTAGTATAACCTGTTGGGAAAATAATTCTCCCTTTATAGGTAGTATGCTGTATTGTTCATATTTACTTTCTGAGAAAAATGCATCTCTATTTCTAAAGAAACTATTGAAAGCTGCATTTAATTTCCCATAGAAAGTTTTATTTAGGACTTTAAAAAAGAACTCAAGTAACTAGACAAAAAATTAAATCAAATTAGCATAGCTCAAGAATCGCAGTGGAGCATCACTTGACAACACAGCTCAGGATAAAATCATTCTTCTTATAATTCTTAAAAAAATGTGGGTTCTTGTTTTTTTTACATGGTTTAAGAAAAGAAAGCTGAGGTAAGCTTGAAAAGCATGGGAGGTATAGCCCCAGTGAAGCTGAAGTTTGTAGAAGCCATAGACTCTTGGTTTGTAATAAAAAAAAAAAAGTAAAAAATCCAAATGAATTAATAGACTTATGAAGGAAACATTATATTACAACACAAGAGGCTAAGTGAGCTGAGGTTGTTCAGCCTGGAGAAGAGAAGGCTCTGGAGATACCTTACAGAAGCCTTCCAGTACCTAAAGGGGGCCAACAGGAAAGATGAGGAGTGATAGGAAAAAGGGAAATGGCTTTGAACAGAAATAAGTTAGGGTAATATTAGATATTAGGAGGAAATTTTTCACCATGAAGTTAGTGAGACACTGGAACTGGTTGCCCAGAGAAGTTTTGAATTCCACATTTCTGGAAGTGCTAAAGGCCAGATGGCCACAGCAGCCACTCATGCAGCCCCTTCAGATACCAAAGCCTTGCTATGCAGACGTAATACAGAAATATTTTTTTACAAGACAAATTCACTCAACATACAGAGAAACTCAGCAATCCTATAAGCTAGTTTTGTGTGTATTATCTGTTGTCATGACAGACAGATCCAAATCTGGCTAATAGATCTTGAAATCCCCTTAACTCTATTCGCTATTGATATGCCAAGTCCTTACTAATAGCATATCATGCATTTAAAAATATTAGACAATCTAATACTTCTTTTCATCAATCATTCTGGCCTTAGATGCATGTAGTCACTTTTCCAAGAAGCTTTCACATTGTTTAGTCTCCTTGACATTATAGATTCCTTGTACAATGTCAGAAAGTATTAGGAACATACAATTTGTGCAAGAGAGTAGAGGACAGGAGGACACTGCAAAGAATATACAGATATATTGCAGGAGAATCTGAAACCATCTCAGAATTGTTCCTTATTCCAAGAAGAAAATTGGAATAGATATTAAATTTTCAAATTAAAACCTAAAAATGAATGTGCCCACAATATATGATGTGCTTATGCACCTTACACTGTGTCTACTACAGAGAAATGAAATTTATGTTGGGGAATGAGCTCATCAGCAGGTGGCATGGACAGTGCTAAAGGCAGGTTCCTGACCTTGTTGTGTGTAATGCTGCAAGTGTCACTTTAGGAGCTAACAACATCATCCCTCTCTTATTAAAATAAAGAAACCAGCAATTTTCTATGGACTCACCTCTAACAGAACAAGAGCTGATTAGGCAGAAAGATGAAAATGAAGAACCTGCTTGGGGTTAGATCATCACCACTTTCTCAAAGTCAGAGCATGTCTCTGTGATGAGCTTTGAAGGACAGTCCATTAAAATCTTCTCTGTTCTGTGCAAGGTTTACATATAATGTGATTTGCAGGGAAAATATTGGAAGTTCTCTGAAGCAGATGCCATAGGCTTGGATGAGCAAAGTAAAAGGATGCTGACATCATCAGGAACATTGCTCATTTGAAAGCAAAGTATCAGAAATAAAGGGTAAAATCCACTGTGCAGCAGCAATGAGAGAGGAGTGAAAAAAAATGTGTAAAACAACACTGTGAGCACTGTGTTGAATAAGGAGGAGGAGGAGATGCTCCAGATCCCAGAACAGAGATTCCTTTGCAGCCCTTACTGGAGCAGATCTACACACTTCAGCCTGTGAAGGACCCCATGTTGGAGCAGATGGATATGCCCTGAATCATGTGACTTGTGGAGAATCACACAGGACCAGGTTGTCCTGCCAGAAGGTGGGCCCATGTAAAGGGCTCAGACTGAAGAAGAGGAAGTGTGAGGAGAAAGGAGTGACAGAGAGTAGTTGCTATGAACTGGCCATAATCTCCATATCCTATGTCCCCCGAGCTGCTCAGGGGGGCTAGTGGGAGGTAGAGTTAGGAATGAAAGAACAACATTGAGCTTGGGAAGGAGTGGAGTGGAGAGAAGGTGTTTTATTTTTTTTCCTTTGTTTCTCATCTTCCTACTATATTTTTGATTAACAGTAATTGAAATTAACTTTGATGGCAATTAATAAGTGGCCTTCCTGTCCTGATCTTGGTCCATGAGGAGAGGAGGTTTTTTTTTCTTATTTTGTCTCCTTATTCCTGACGAGGAAAGAGAGCGAGAGAGTAACTGGGTGGGGGTCTACCAGTCAGCTGACACACCAAAGAAATGAGGATGCTGAATACCTTCTGACCAAGAGAGAAAACAGAGCACTTCATATTAACTTTAAATATTTTCTTCTGACTTAACAAGTTCACAGTAAGTTTCATTATTTTTGTGTTTTGTTTTTTTGGTAACTAGTACCTTCTCAATTAAATTTATACTTAACGTACATTCTAACATAAATCACTACAGTTTTCCTGACTGTATAAAACATTATCGTGTCATCAACCTTTCAGAAACTAGAAGAGTGACAGGATCTGTAGCCCTGTAGAAAGAGCAATCCATGCTGGAGCAGGTTTGCTGGCAGGACTTGTGAACCCATGGGATGGACCCATGTTGGATCAGTCTGCTCCTGGTGGACTCCAATCTATAGAAGGACCCCATGCTGGAGCAGCTCATAAAGAGCTGCAACCTATGGGAAAACTCATGTGGGAGAAGTTCATGAAGGACTGTCTCCCATGAGAGGAAGCCCTAGGCTGGAGAAGGGAGAAGAGGAGTCATCCTGAGGAAGAAGTGGCAGAAACAACATGTGATGAAGTGACCACAACCCCCATCCCCTGTCTCCCTGAGTCACTATGGGGAGGAAATGGTAGAGAATTCAAAAGTAAAATCCAGGATGGAGAGGAGGGGGAAAGTGTTTTTAGATATTATTTTATTTCTCATTTGATTCTGATTTGATTGGTGATAAATTATTTTTTTTCCCCAAGACAGGTCTGTTTTGCCTGTGACAATAATCACAGAATCAGGTTGGAAAAGACCTCTGAGACCATCAAGTGCAATCTTTGACTGAACACCACCTTGTCTACTAGACTGTGACATTAAGTGCCATGTCCAGTCTTTTCTTAAACACCTCCAAAGACAGTGACACCATCACCTCCCTGGGCAGTCCATTCCAATATTTAATCATCCTTTCTGTGAAGAAATTCTTCCTAATATCCAACCTGAATCTCAACTGGTGCAGCTTAAGGCTGTATCCTCTCGTGCTGTTGCTGATTGCCTGGAAGAAGAGGCNAGTCATCCCAGTACACTAGGGGGAAAAAAAAAGTAAAAAAAAATACTTAGGCATATAAATATTTAATACTTGAGAACTGTTTATACTCACTTTCTTGTACTCCAGGTCTTAACTTTTTAACACTGAGTATTAATGCCATCAGGTCAGAGAATGTCTGTGCAGTCCAATCTGTATGCCACCACAGAATCAGAAATACTCAAATGACTAGATAAACATTTCAAGGAAATAAATTTAGCCAAGTTTATACCTTCATGAGTCGTTGACTAGTCCATTTGTATCAGAATGGGCCTAATTGGAGCTTTTCTATACTTCAAGTGTAATTTCATACGTATTTTATAATGACCTGAGACACACAGCTCTTGAAAACCAAAGCACATGTATTAAAAAGAAAAGGCACATTTAGTACATGAAAGTGTATTGTCCTGGTTTGGACACTAGGGGCCTTAATGGCGACGAGAGAATGCAATAGAAAATCAAGAACAAACCAACAAGTTTTATTTTAAGCACAAAGAAAACCCGACAATAAAACAAACAAACAAACAAACAAACAAACAAACAAACTCAGCTCCTTGGAGGCTGGCTGCTGGCATGAGGGAGGAAGGATAGAATGGCACTGGGTCCTCGCCAAGGTTTCCTGAAAAACAGGAAAATTAAAGGAAACCCAGGGGGACCCCAAGGGGACAGAAATACTATAGCTGGTGAGCAATGTGGTCCTCAGCCCCCGTGCTGCCTCCTCTGCCACTGAAGCTGCACTGCTGCTTGTGTCGTGGAAAAATGCCGAGACGAGTAGAGATGCAGCTCCAATGACTGACGAGCCTCGAAAGAGAAAGATGGCCTCCGGGATCGCTGCTTTATAGGGAGTCTAATCCTGCGTGATCTCGGAGCCCCTCCTGGGTGCAGGTCACCTCCGGATTGGCTAAACGGTGCCCAGGAACCATGCCCCTGCGAGATCTCCTCTGCCACAAGGCAACATGGCAGTGCTTCCCACCCAAATGCCTCATGGCCAGTGCCTGAGGGGGGATGGGGCTGCCCGTGGGTGCCCTGGGGGCCCTGGGCACCGGGCTGCCCTCACCCTGTGCGACAGCGGCAGCCACTTGCGGCAGATGATTCCCCTGCCATGAGGGCCACCAGGACTCTGTTCAGCGCCATGTTTTGCACGCACGGGAAACCCACCACGCATGCACGCAGCACCGGGAACAGCCAGGCTGAAGCCTGCCAGCACTCAGTGGTGGTTTTTCTGCCATCGCCAGCACCCAGGGCAACTCCACGCCCACCACGCCGTGCTGCCAGGGCAAGCCAGTGGGGCCATGCCTGCGGCAGCCCCCCAGTTTGGTGCTGATGGCTGCGGGTTGGGCTGGCCCCCGCGCTGCACTCACTGCTGCTGTACGGACCAGCAGAGGAAAGGGGGAGGTGGCGGTTGCTTCTGCTGACTGCGGGATGGAACAGAGGCACTCCTTGCCTCTGCACTTCAGGGCTTTGCTCCCCCTCCCTGCCGCCGTGTACACCCAGAGCCATGCTGCGCTGCTCAATCCGGAGCTTGCTTTTTTTATGAAATACAAGAGAAGGTTTAGAACACCCTCCTTTCCTTCCCCCCTCCCAAAAGCCCCTAACCCCCTCCCAAAAAAAAACAAAACCCCCCTCCCCAGTCCCCCAGAAGAGGGAAAAAAATGGAGAAAGGGAAAATATTTTAAATGCAGAAAAGTGTGTTTCACCCCACAACATGTATTCAAATATCTTATTCAGTAGAACTCATATGTCTCTAATTATCAGAGATGAACTTAAAATCAGCATAAGATTTGCATTAGTTCAGTAATTCAGCATTAAAAGAAGAGAAAAACCTTTGCACATGTGTAATTAAATTAATCTGAAAAATTTGGAATCTAATGAATTTGACCATAGAATCACAGAAGGTTTTGGGGACAAAGCTGCACTCAATCCCATTATGTCATTGATGAAGATATTAAACAGTGTTTTTCCCAACATGGACCCTTGAACAATACCATTTGTTACTGATTTACCTTTGAACATTGATCTGTTGACTTCAAATCTTTTAATGCAGTTGCCTAACCAATTATTTCTCCATCCAATAGTCCACCCATCAAACCTGTATATCTCCAATTTAGAGATAAGAATGTTTGTGGGACGCTGTCAAAGGCTTTAGAGATGTCAAGGTGGATGACATCCCTAACTCTTTCATTATCCATCAACACAGTCACTCCAGTGTAGAAGTTCAGACATAATTTATTCTTGGTGAAGCCATGTTGGCTGTGTCAGATCACCTCCTGTCTTTCATATGCTTTGAAAGATTCCAGCAGGCTGACTCTTTCTAAAAATAGGCATGATGTTTCCTTTGTGGTTGGCTTATGTAATTTTGGAGTGGAAGCTGGAAGACAAGAGAGATATCCTAAAGGATACCAAAACACATGTATGTGTAGGCAACTGAATTGGATTCTGGATACAAGGGCCCAACTACCTAGGCACCAATGTCTGATACTTCAAATGCCTCAGAGAATCATACATATGTTTTTTGTGTAGGCTGCATCAAGACCTTGGAAGGGAATTAAGCGTATACAGGGGTGAAAATTGTATACTTCCTTGGTTGAGAGGTATTCACCTGGCAAAATATAGATGTCTCCTTACAGTGAGCTCAGTGCTTCTCCGAATTCGTGGTTAATGCCTGCAGAACCCCAAAGTATACTTCGTACACACTGGAATATGCCATGTTGCTGTTGTTATCAGGAGGCCACAGGTTTTGTATTAACTTTACTCAGATTTCTGCATTCAATCAGGAATTGTCATCAGTGGGTGCAGGTATGTTTTAGCTAAACAAAATTTGATCAAGGTTTTGAAATGATCAAGAGGCTATTTCCTATAGTCAGAAGTGGACTCTGTAATGATCAATAGATTGTACAGCTTGAGCTACCAGATTTATTCTGTTAAGGCTTGGTTTTGATTCTGTGAAAATATGATTTAATCACACATGGCAAAATTCTAATATAACTTAATAAATGTGTAGTCAACCTGTTGGTCAACAAGAAGAGAAATAAATTCTTAACAGACTGTTTAAGAACAAATTAAAATAGCCTCAGGTAATCCCAGGTCCGAGAAAGGACTGTTCGCCATAAACTTCATGTTTCTGCCTGTAAAGCCTACTGATTGCAAACTACCCCATTCTTCATGAAGATGAGTTGCATCGTTTACTCTGAGACACTAAAGGGACATTGAAAGGGTGACAACAACATCAGAGGAAAGAATATAAATTATGCTTTATACAGGGAAAAGCATTAGTTATTACTAAGTGTTATTACTATGAGGTTTTTGAACTTGATATTTTGGAGTATAATTGTTAGCATTACTGTAAATCGACTGCATGCAAATTCTGCATTCAAATTTTATTGAAACTATAAACTGTTTGACACTGTGCTGATTTCAGCTGAGATAAAGTTAATTCTCTTCACAGTGGCTAGTATGGGACTGTGTTTTGGATTTGTGCTTGTAATGGGTTGACCTCATCTGAACTGAACTCAGTTGATAATGTAGAGATATTGTTATTGCTGAGCAGGGCTTAAACAGAGCCAAAGCCATTTCACTCTTCATATTGTCACGCTGGCAAGGAAGTTGAGGGTGCATGGGAGGTTGGGAGAAGACACAGCCTGGACAGATGACCCCACCTGACCAAAAGAATAATTCAGACCATATGACATCATGCTCAGTATATAGAGTTGGGGGCGGGGGGGGTGGCAAAAGAAGGAAAAGGAATGTTTAGAGTAATGGTGTTTGTCCTACCAAGTAACCAAATACCAAGTTACATGTGACACATGTAACTCCTGGAGGACACATGCTCTCCTGGAGATGGTTGAACACCTGCCTGCCCATGGGAAGCAGTGAATTAATTTTTTTGTTTTTCTTTGCTTATGTGTGTATTTTGCTTTACCTATTAAACTGTCTTTATCACAACCCACAAGTTTTCTATCTTTTACCCTTGCAATTTTCTTCTGTGTCCGGTTGGTGGGAAAGTGAGCAAGGGGCAGCATGGTGCTTGGTCAATGGCTGGGGTGAAACCATGACATGGGTATAGGTATATGATTTGAAGGTAGGAGAAATTTAATAACATTTTTTAAATGATGGAGTAGTACACTGTGTGCAAGTAATTATGTAAACAAAAACTTTAGATTGTTTACAGAACCTAACACATAGTACTGAATATTGATATAATTTATGCTGATGTCACTTTATAGGAAGGACCAATAATGTGCAAATTAATTCAAGCACCTAAACCACTGTGACATGTTAATTACCAAACACTCTTACACCAGTTTATGAATTAACTCACACACACATCTCCAAGAGGTTTTCTTTTCTTCATTTTTATATTCATAGTCATATTATCCATGCAGAAATGACCAAACTCATCCAGAGGGGGAAGAAAAAATCTCTGAAACAAGAGAATGTTATGAGACCCCAATTGTTTTGTGAAAAATTTTCCTTTTTTTTCTATTAACAGCTCAATTTGAATGTATACCAAGTGCTAATTTCACAGAATTATTATTATAACTTTAAAGGAAAAATGTATTTAAAACATACTAATTCAATAAGAATACTGCATGAAATTAACAATGTTGTTATGAGTTAGACTCATTTTGGTGAAATTTTCCCATTACTACTACAAGATGCTGGCAAAACTGAGGAATGGAAAAGGTAATCCACCAAGTTGAGAGCAGAATTCCTCAGCAGGAGTGGGGTGGAAGACTTAATTGCTTTTGGATTTGAGAGTTAGTGGCCCCGATTGTCAGGTGGCAGAGATATTCTCTGCTCTAGATGGCTATGCAGAGGAGGTGTGGGCAACACTGATGAGTGCCAAAAAAAGGAGGGCTGCCTGCCTTTTCTCCCCCCTCACTCTGTAAAATAAAAACACTCTGGGTCAAAGGCTGGACTTGATGATCTCAGAGGTTGATTCTGTGATTTTACTGCAAGGCCTGAATCCTATGAGATGGAACTTGCAGCTGAGCAACTCTGAGAAACACAAACCTGTGAAGGACAGAAAGCTTCTGTTTTCATAATTGACTTGTAGGATGAGCAAGACTATAGGAATTCATGGCATTGGTTTTGTCTTATTACACTGCATGTGCTATATGACTACTTTGAATTGAGTACTCCTGCACCACAGATGCACTGTCAGTTCAACATCACATGTTGTTGGATGCTTTCTACAGCACTAGGTACATCAGAGTTGTGAACAGAGGGATAAATCCTACCTTTGAAAGTGGTAAAAATCCCTGAAGTTATAGTCTTCCATAGCAATCTGTAATGAAGTATGTTTGCCTGCTGAGAACAAAGGACAGAGTTTAGTTGAATGACTGTTTGTTCTAAAGACACGAATTCTCATTGGTATTAACTATTTATTACATGTAAAAACAACTTGATATGCTATTAATTTGGTTTCTTTTTAAAAGATACATGAATTAGGCCAAATGTTTTAATCTCTAACAAAAAGTATTATATTTTTTGTCTGAATTTGCACCTGATGCAGACAAAATTTGATTTAATTATGACAACTTGAAATCCACACTGAATCCAAGACTGAAATGAATTTCCATAACAATATTACTAACAGAGACAACACAGAAACTTTGAACAAGCTAATATAAGTATGCATATGTAAGAAAAATGAATGGTGCACTCTTCACTATAGAATCTTTGGAGACTCCTTGATCTGTCAAAATACTGACATGATACTCTGTTACTGCTTCATTGGAGTCCCGATGCCCTGTCATATCAGTATATACAAGGAGGATGAATTTTGCAAATACATCTGGGCAGAAACAGGAACAGAGCACTGAGAACAGAACTGATCATATTTTCCCAGTAAAATGACTTTTCATTACAAAGTAGGAATTTTATTTCTTTTCGTTTCCAATTGTCTAACAGGTGCCAGGGACAAAGATATGGAAGATTTCTGAGCTTCCTTTCCCAAAATACTCATGTGGCAGCCTAGAAGGAACTTGTAGTTTATATCCAGATGTGTCTTAATCTCTCCTAGTTTAAGAATAGCAGATTTCATTGTTCTGGCCTCTGAGCCTCAGAAGTCTGTGAGGTGAAAGCAGAGAGAAGTAGGTCATTTTGGAAAGCTCTGAAATGTCGGTTCATTTTTCTCAAGAGAAAATTTAGAAATCTTATTTAACCTGGATCGATAGAAAAAAGTTGGTTTGATTAAATCCAAAATTGTATGTGTGAATATTCATGTGCATATTTATGCAAATGTACAGCAATGCTCACACGTGTCAATATTCTTCCATAAAAGGAATGCTCACAGTTGTCATTGACACATGATATAATTTGAGGAAATTAGGTACCATGAAAACATGTAGATTTAAAGATAAGCAAGGGCTATCTTTAAATAACATTATCAACCCAGGAGGAGCAAATCTGAAAAACAAAACAGCTGTGAGGATATGCCTGCCCTGCTTATTTCAGGGACTTTCCTTCAAGGTATTTCTAGTCTGCTCCCATAGACTAAATGCATGTTAGTGCCTAGGATGAATAGAATGCTCCTTGAAAGATATTTTCTACTGTAGTTTCATAGAGTTACTACACTTCACTGAGTTATTCACTTTAGAAACATTCTATTCTAAATTAAAAGAAACAAACAAGGTAGTCACAACTTAAGTTTCCACAAGTATATTGCTGAAATTATAAAGATGGACAGTTTGGGCTAGATCAGACTCAATCCAAAAGTTCAAAGTAAAGGGCAGTGCTTTGGTTTTTGTACTGACTTCTTGAGGCCGTTGCTGCTGCTAGCATTAATAATCTTAAAATTAGTTGAAAATAAACTGTACTGATACATCGGCATTGTCTCACAATCATTTTAAAAGTGCATAAAATTATCTCTGAGGGTCACAGAGCTCAATGTAATGTTTTAGGAAGGGATTATTTTTTAAAACTAATAAGGGTTTCATGAAGGATTTTCTTTCACCCGAAAATTTCTAGAATACAAAAACTGAGTTTTAGGAAGGAAGCTGTCACAAAAGCCAAAAGTCACTTTGGAGAAGAGTTGATTTCATAGGTAAATAGGGGAACAAACTTAGATATGAAAAGATCACTATAACTTTCTACTCTTTTGAAAGTAACTGGTAGCCTTGGTAAATGGATAATTAATCACAAATGCTTGATTTGGATAATTAATCACTAAAATACCAGTTTGTGAAATTCATCCTGAGATGGGAAAGTATGTACTATGTAGGAAGGTAAATCAGCTTGATCAGAAAATCAACAGAAATATCTTCATAATCATACAAAATAAAAATTAATCACAAACATGTTCACAAGATTTCATTGCTTATGCACTTTTCCAGTCTAGTAGCCATTGAAATTAGTGAATTTGAATCTTATGGGGTGAAGTCTGTAGATGATACAGTATGAATCATGAAAGTGATTCATTGAGATTCATAGTTGTATAGAAATGTGAGGTGGACTTCTACCAAATTGACAGAGAATCAGCGATAGATCCCAAATCAAAAATGTACCATAGCATGGTCTAGACAAAACACTGGCAGCAGAGAGTGGGACAGAATAAATAGACATTAATATTCTTACCCAAGACCAGGAGCATGAGCTAGAAACACACTACTTCTTGAAATTGGTTGTATAACATGTATAATTGATCTATGCTCTCAGTGAATTTCAATGGTGGAGATTTGAGATCCTTCAGAATACATGATATCATTGTAGCTGTACTGAGTTACCCACTGTTAGTGTTCACATGTGAAGACACTTGAAGAAGCAAGTTCAGTCACCTCTAAATCCTGTATGAATTTATATTGACATGCACACTGGCATTCCACTAGACCTTTCTCTTTTTCTCAGTCTTTTCCAGCATTGACTTTGCCATAGGAGGGATTTTGATGGATGAATTCCTTTCTAGACTTCAGAGTGAATCAGGTGTGTAAAGAATGGGATCGGAGGTCAGGGTCCATCATTTATAAACAACAGATTCTTTTCTTATATGATAAAGTAAGACTGACTCTTAGAGACTAGGACTGTTGACTGTATACCTAAAAAAATCATGTTGCTTGTAAGCAGCTTTTTTTTTTTTCAGGTCTCAAGGCTTTCAATGACATTTCTGAGAACCACTATGTATCTTTATTTCTCAAACTATGTTTAAAAATATCTGTTGTAACAACAAATTCTTTTATACTTTCCACATTTCCAGTATCAGAAATATGTAGATATAATTATGGATTTAGAAACCACTATGATGGGCATTTTTAGAAGACTGATAAATAGGGCACACTTTAAACTTCAAAACAAAAAATTTACTAGACTGAAATTCATTAACACATAATAGTAGTGGATAATTCAATCTATTATCATACCTTATCAAACAATATCACTACAAATTTCAAGCTCTTTGATTATCACATCCTAATTTAGCTGTTAGTCTGTTGTACCACAAACTTGATATTGCATTGCTATTATTGGTTGGTACAGCCCTTAATGGCTTCAGTTACTGACATCAAGGTGGAGAGGCTCAAGAGCCCTTCAAGGGAGGAAACCCAAAGAGAAATGATATCTTTCATTTTCCCCATACACAATTCTGGATCTTGTCATTCAAAGTTCCAGAAAGTACAATTTCTCTCCTCTGCCCCTGGGCTACAGGCTACATAAAGTTTGCAAGGCAAGGTAAAGGTTATTTTCCCAAGCCCAGGTGTCTTAGGTGCCTTATCCTCTGCCTTGGCTGTTTTTTTGTTTCTTTGTTCTTTGGTTGAGTTTCGTACCAAGTTCGCATAGCCAGTTTCTGTAATAAATTGATAAAAGCTGGCCAGGACTGGGGCCTTGCACAGTTAGCCTAAGACATATTCAGTGAAAGGCCACTTATTAGCAGTGGCAATTCTATTTTTTATGAGGTCAGCTGGTAAAAAAACGCCTCTCCATTTGCGGAGTATGCTACATTAGCATACTTATTTCTGGGATCAAAACAAAATAATAAAAGGTATGCTAAATGGGATTCTCTTGTTATGAGTGTGAGAGACCTCTACTGTAGATAGCCTCAGTAACTAGGTTATATTTCAGTCCTTGATACATCATTCATATATTCCATTACATTTGTCTAGATATTACATCTACATTTTAACTCTTACACAATATTTGAATACAGATCAAATTTTTGGTTTTAGAAAGCATTCCTGAATATATTTTGTAAATGAGGGTACAGAGAATATAAGAAACCAAGCCCTAGTCTAGCAATAAGTATAAGGCATGCATAATATCATATTTCATGTGTTTTATGCAGTATACATGACTGATTGTTGGAGTTATAGCGCAAGAGATTTAATGCAAGTCAGGCAAGAAATATTTGGAAGAGCCAAGAATAGAATCTAAAAATTCTGAGTTATGCAGTGTCTCTTTTCACAAGATTGCCCCAGTCAATAATCTGTAAAAATATTAGTAATACTATGTATATTAATGCTTTTTTTTAATGTCTGTCATTAGAATTCCTATCAGTTACCTGACACCATCTTCCTATAATGGACAGACAAACACTTATTATTGTTTTGCAGTTTGGGTTAGTCATCTGTTTTTTCTTCTCTCCTCAAGATTTTTACATAATGTGGTACAGTATCAATATTTGGTATTTCAGATTTCTGAACAGCAATGATATTTTCCTTTACAACAAAACCCAAACAAATTAATAAATTAGCAAACAACAATAACAAACCCACAACAAGACCTTCTCTACTGCCCTCATAATACTTTACAAGGTACTTACAGGTCTTCAAAATGAGTAAGGAAATGCTTTTCATCTCATTCTCTATAGACCTCTAACCTATAATCCTAAAGTGGCCATATCCCATTTTTAGTGATATGGTGATATTAGACCATAACAGAGTTATTTAGACTGTATGATGCTTGAACTTCAGGTTTTCAGGTCAAGCCCACAGCACAAAAATACCCTAATTGTTTTCTTATTTTAACCATGTCTCTGAGGTTTCGTGAATACATCACTTATACAAGGTGTTTAAGATCAGTTACCAAGGTTATAATCAGCTTCCTTTCCCTTACCTTGTCTTGTTATAATAAAGGATCTTTTATCAGATTTTCTCTTCTGTGAGTAATTATGCAGAAAGGAAATAATTTGCTATCCTTACTTCTATCTATAGTACAAATCTTTCATTTCCCCCAATAATATACACATGTAATGCTGTATAAAGATGTGGGAACCCCAAGATCTGTAGATACTTCAATTTTTGTTGCAACCCGAAAACAATAGAAGAATATTGAAGAATAGAAGAAACAATTTAGAATATTTTCTGGAATTTTCAAAGGGAAAAAATAAAATTAAATCTTGAAAATTATGCAGTTTCTTTAGGAAGTAAAAATAAAGCCAAATTATGAAATTAAATAAATGTAAAACTACACCCCATATTATTGTCTTGACAGTAGGTATAGGTGGTATTGAAAAGCATCTTTCAGAATTCTATTTATACTAGGGTTTAGTGTTTCAATAAAAATGAAAATAATTTTAGAAGAAAAACAATTTCTGCCATGTTAATTGGAATCTCCCCTGACCCCCATTATACTCAAAAAATAAGGATACTTCATTGATTTGACTGAAAAATAAGATACTTTTATATTCACTAAAGCAGCACAATGGACAAAAAAGTATTAGCAACTAATAAAATTTACTCTTAATTATGAATGTCTGTTATAGGTTAGGTTATGGGGGGAGGGGGATTGTCTTTTAAAACTCTTTTTTGTTTGTTTGTTTGTTTTTCTGAAAGGAACAGGCAAAACGGCTGAGCCTCAGCACCATGTGGCTGGATCCCCCATCTCAGCACTCTGCAGGATGTGGTGGGGCCATGCTGGGGCGGAACCAGGCAACACAGTAGGTGGAGATGGTGCTGTTTGCAAGCGCGCCCTGAATAGTGCAGGGGGCTGATTGTCCCATGCTCCCTTTCAGGCATGGAGAGCACGGTGTCAGCCTGGCCCACTGGGCATGGGTGATCCCAGTCCCAGCGCCTGCAGAGCGGTGGGGCCAGGAGAGGCGGCTGCCATTCCCCCATGGTGCTGGGCAAGTGGGGGTGGCAGTAGCCCCTCTCGCAGTGGCCTGGCTGCTGCTCTGGCTTCCCAGGGGAGGCACCACTGGACCTCCATGCTGGCAGGGAGGCGCCCAGCAGCGTCTTCTCTCGGCAGGCAGTGGGTGGTGCCACTGGCAGCCCGTCGGCCACCAGGTGCCCCACAGTGCTCGCACAGCAGTGGCGGTGGCCCCTTCTCCTGGCAAGTGAGAATTGGAGGGAACACCACCATGTTGCCTCATGGTGAAGTCTCGGAGAGGGGTGTGGCACCCAGTACCAATGTCCAATGGAGAGGCAGCGCGCTCTGGAAGGCTTCCATGAGAAAACCCAAGAACGGGCACCCTATAAAGGCAGCAGGGATGGAAGTTCTGTCTCTTTTCAGCTCCCTTTGGCGCTGGTAGAGGCACGGCTCCCTTTTCTCTCTGCTCCCTTCGGCGCAAGCAGCAGTGTGACATCATCATGGCTCTCTCCTTCAACACGGGCAGCAGCGTGGTATCACCGGAACTTGGGCTGTGCCAATGGAGGAACCATGCGGTGGTGACATTTGTATCTCTCTCCCTTGGGTCCTCTGGGGTTCTTTTCACTTTCCATTTTTTTCAGCAGCTCTGGAATGGGACCAGCACCGTCCTAATTGCAGCTTTCCTTCCTACCCCTTGCTCCACAGTCCAGTTATTATTGTCGGGTTATTGCTCGTAAGTGGTTTATGCTTATATTGGTTTCTAGGTTTCCCCACAGTTAATAGACTGGTTTTGTTGTTGTCTTTCTATTATGTCTCTCGTTGCTCTGTAGCACCCCCTACTGTCCAAACCAGGACAATGTCTTTATTCTGGCTATACATATAATTGCCAGTTGTTTTATGATCTATGTTGTAATATAGTCAGTAGTAATATTTATACATTAGTCTATGGATTAGTTAAATTCCTAATGTCAGAGCCACCTAATTTTCATTGTAACCACTACATTGTCTGATTCTAATTCCACAGAAAGTGACATTGAGATGAGTCAAGCGTCAATGAAGGGTTTTAAAAGATGAGTTTTTCAGCTTTATCATTCTTGTTCTAAGGACAGCTGTCTCAGGGGATGAGAACCATCTATTTTAGATCCTGATAACAGGAAATGGTAATACATAGTTTTGGTATCTTTTGGTATTACCTTTTTCATCCTAGTTTAAACTTGAATTGCTTGACAGCTAAACTGGCATCCTTTATCTGGTATATTGGACATGATGCCCTCTGTAAATTGTCAAAGAACCTAAATGAGACAGGCTGATTATAATAAAATCTCTCCTGGCCCAGGAAGGAGGAGCTGGGGATGTGTCATCTAACTCAAGTCTGTTGAACTAAGTGATACTGAACACAGATGAACAGGTGAGGTCTTTCAGCTTTGAACTTGTGCTTCAAATGAGTTTCAAAAGGAAAAACCCAATATTTTGGGTTTTGAAAAACACAAGAAGAAATTAAAAAAGCAAATTGGCATTATAATTAACTCAGACTTTAAAATTCTAATAATCAGTACTATACTGTCTCCATTATAAGATAAAATCCAGTTTCAAAGCAGCCATCTGAAATAGCTGGTCACCATTCAACACAGGTAGTGTGGAGACATGAAAGTGAAAAAATAGTCATTGATGAAATACCTTACATAGGAGCATTGATTACTCATTGATAATTCATTGATTATATATACCCGTTTAAATGAATATTTTAACATTAAAACAGGTTATAGATTGAAGTACCACCCTAAAATATTAGATTAGAGTATGTGTCTTATTCTATCTTTGTTTGTGGTTTGGAAAAGACTTATTAAATAGATTAAGTATATGTTTCAACATCATAATTCAGAAAGAGCTCAGTTAAATATGACTTTTGAACTCTCACAAGGTCTTTTTTCCTTAAACGCTAAAGCTGACTACAATTTCCACTTCAAAGAGTCAAACTCATACAATTACTTACTTACTGTCATAAGGCTTGGGAAGTCAACTATATTTTTATGATATAATTTTGATATAGAAAGCTTGGTTGACATGAATTTTGTCCAGAGATGACAAATTTTTTTCAGCTCTTAGTTTTTCACTTTTCAAAAAAAAAAAATGTATCTACAGATAGATCATAGAATAGAGCTGATCATAGAATTTGAATATTTTTAATATTTTTGTGAATTTAATAGACAAAGATGGAAGAATTAATCACTTTACCAGTTATTGAATACATTATCTTTCATATTTTTTGAGTTTTACAATAATCTTCTGCAAGTGCCACTTGCCCCCACTCTCTCTCTAAGGACTTTGTACAATGATTATTCTAGTTTATGTCATCTTAATAAAAATTTTCTATTTAATGAGTAAACTATTCTGCTTTTTCCAGTAGAAAGACTGGGAGCAGGCAGCCTTCTTGAGATTTCATTATTTTTTAGTAGAGGGTGTTATGCTGAATAAAATACATTTTTAATTTACTGTTTTCGGAAGCTGATGTCCAGTTTGAGTTATTTTCTCTTTTGAGGGTTTATTTCAGCCCAACATGAAGAATCCTTATTTCTCTTTCTGAATGGAAACTGATTTCACAAAAATAAGAATGGAATAAGCCAGAAATTCTTGAAAGACATACAACCTTCTTTTCATGTTGTCTCACAGGAGCTGCATCGTTCTATACATCTAAACTTGACTGAGAAATTTCCTGGATTCTGGGATCATATATCACACAAGAAACTCATACCAATGCTTGTCACACACAGGACCATTGATTTTTCATTCTAATGATCAAAGTTCAGATGGTTTGTTCATGGAGAGTGCTGTTAAGAGAGAAAAAAATAGAGGAACAGCTTTGTTACTAGATCCTTTAACCTGCCACCATTTCTTGGCATATAGCTGTATCAAGGCACATTGTAGTTCAATATTAATATTGAACTACATGTCAATATATGATGTAAAAGATGTGAGAAAATATAAATGTGATATAATTAAAGTTAAAAATTAATTTGGAATCAGTAAATTAGAATTTTGAAAATTTGTGTGAGATCCAGAATCTCTCAATATCCTAGATTTTAGAATATGAGAATGTTGATTCAGATTATCAGGACATAAAATGGTTAATTTGCTGCACACCATAGATATAGATGCTTTTATGAATTTTCTGCAGCATATGTCTTGGAATTAGTTTATATTACTTTTTATATTCAGAATATGACATAATTCTGAATCTAACTATTCTTGTCTGTCAATTTTGAAAAAGAACATATAACTCTTCGCTTCTGTATCACACATACCTCATTTTTCTGGTTAACTAGTTTTTGTTTTAGGGATATATACTTTTTAGAATATATTTGTTTATAATTTCTTTGCTTCATTTCACTTTTCTATAGAGAATTTTCACAATGAAATGTAGTAAAATAGTGTTGCATAACATGTTACATTCAAAACAAATATCACAAAACACAATTTACATCTGATTTATTTTCCCTGTTTTGCTTAAGCTGAAAATGATATTTGGAAAAGGTGAGTGAAAATCTCATTAGATTTACTCCTACTCTCAGTTCTGTTTAATGTCTTTACTGACAACCTGGATAACAAAAGTGTCAGCAAGTTTGCAGACTAAGTTAGGTCTTGAGGGTACAAAGATCTACAGAGTGATTTGGACAATCTGGATAGACAGGTAGAAGCCAGTTTTAGGACGTTTAACAAGGCTGTCGTGGGGTGAAACAAGTGTTCCCAGAAGTTAAAACATGTTTCCCTTTCTTCCATGTTTTTTTCCCCTCTTATGGGAGGATGGGGAGGGGGGTTATGGGTTTTTTGGGGGAGGGTTAAGGGCTTCTGGGAGTGGGGAGGGGGACAGGAGGTGTTCTAAACCTTCTCTTGTATGTTTATAAAGCAAGCAGGCAAGCTCCGGACTTTGCAGCGCAGCGCAGCTCTGGTGTCATACATCCCGCCGCCCCCCCACCAAGCGCCAGAAGGTTCGGCTCAGCTGTTCCCAGCGCTGTGTGTATGCGCAGTGGGTTTCCTGCATGCGCGAAACACGGCGCCGAATAGAGAATACTGGTAGCCTTCGCAGCGGGGGAAACCACCCGCCATGAGTGGCTGCTGCTGTCACGTGAGGTGAGGGCAGCCCAGTGCCCATGCCTGGGGCCCCAAGGGCGCCCTGTCTTGCCCACGGGCAGCTCCATCCCCAGCTCGGGCCCTGGCCATGAAGCATTTTGGCAGGAAGCACCACCATGTTGCCTCGTGGCAAGATCTCGCAGAGGGGAGGTTCCCAGGCGCTGTTTAGCCAATCCAGAGGCAACCTGCACTCAGGAAGGACTCTGAGATCATAATGGATTAGACTCCCTAGAAAACAGTTATCTCGGAAGCCATCTTTCTCTTTCAGGGCTCGTCGGTCATCGAAGATGCATCGTTTCACCAGCTGTGGTATTTCTCCCCTTGAGGGTCCCCCTTGGTTTCCTTTAATTTTCCTGTTTTTCAGGAAACCTCGGCGAGGACCCAGTACCATTCTATCTTTCCTCCCTCACACCAGCAGCCCAGCAGCCAGCCTCAGAGGAGCTGAGTTTGTCTGTCTTTGTGTTTTATTGTCAGGTTTTCTTTGTGCTTAAAATAAAACTTGTTGGTTTGTTCTTGATTTTTTAATTGTGTTCTCTTATTGCCATTAACTCTCCTAGTGTCCAAACCAGGACAAAGGCCAAGTTCTGTGTCCTGCACTTGGGTCCCAACCACTCCATGCAGAACTGCCTGGGGGGAAGTGGCTGAAAGGCTGCCTGGTGGAAAAGGACTTTTGGTTGCTGGTTGACAGTCACTGAACGTGAGCCACCAGTGTGTCCAGATGGCCAAGAGGGACAATGGCATCCTGGTCTGTATCAGAAATAGCATGTCCAGCAAGACTATGGAAGTGATTATTCCCTTGTACTCTGCACTCTTAAGGCTGAACCTCGATTTTGTGTTCAGTTTTGGGTTCCTCACTACAAGAAAGACACTGAGATGCTGGATTGTGTCCAAAGGACAAAAGAGCTGGTGATGGGTCAAGAACACAAATCTTACGAGGAACAGCTGAGGGAGCTGGAGTTGTTTGGCCTGGAGAACAGAAGGCTTAGCAGAGGACCTTATTATCCTCTACAACTATCTGAAAGGAGGTTGTAGCGGGGGAGGTTGTAGGGGGTCAGCCTCCTCTCCCAAGCAACAAGTGATAAAATGAGAGGAAATGGTCTTAAGCTGTACCGGAGAAAGTTTATATTGGATATTAGAAAAATGTCTTCATTGGAACAGACTGCCCAGAGAAGTGTTGGAGACACCATCGTTAGAGGTGTTCAAAGGTTGTGTGGATGTGGCACCAGGGGACATGACTTAGTGAATACAGCTGTGCCAGGTTAACAGTAAGACTCAATGATTTTAGAGATCTTTTCCAACCTTAATGATTCTATGATTGAAACCTTTCTTTGCAGGAAAAGCAGCTTGTCACTGGAATAAGAGTAAATTCATATTTAAACCCCTCTATCGTTAATATCGGCAGTAATTGAGTAACTGAGTATTTGTTAATAAACCTTTATTTACTAAAGATAGTTTGCAATCCTTCAACTTCTAATATTCATTCAAATAAATTATCTGGTGGACTACAGCATCTCCCAACCTAATAAGTGTCTTTTCATTTGAATTAGAAAATGGGAGATAATATGCTAAAACAAAATTCGTTATGGAAAAAAATGAAACAGATTTTTTCTTTTTTTCCTGGTAAAAAAATGATTGTCTTTTATTTATTCATATATTTTCAGCATTAGGATCTTTTGGTTGAATTAGTGCTGAATATGTTGAAAAACACACATACATGTAACTTTTTTGTTTCCATTTTTTGTTTTCATCTGTTCCAGTTTTAGAATTGAACCAAATTATTCTATAAATACATATAGATAAACATCCCATTCTCAAAGTTGATTCTTGACCTTTGACAGTGAAGAAAATAAAACAAGTTGAAAAACCTAGAAAAAAAAACTTCTGGAAGCTAGCATTTTGATCTTGTAATAACTTTCTTTCCGGAACTTAGAGCTTGGCAATCATGTGCACTAGACAGGAAAGAAAATTACCATGGACTATGATTTGCAGTGCATCTATGTCCTGGTTTGGACACTAGGGGGTGTTACTAAAAGATAAGAGACGTAATAGAGAAGACAGGAACATAGTAATTTATTGAATATATGAAATATAAAATATGGAAACCACTATACCCATGAATCAATAACAAAACAATAATAATAACAACAATAATCAATAACTCAACAATAATAATACGCAGAAGAAATAACCCCTTTGCTGCTCTGGGCCAGCTGCTTGGCTGTGGAGGGGGAGGAAGGAGTGCTGCCACGTAGGCAGAGCTGGGAAGGTGATGTGCCACGGTCCCACACTGGAGCTGCTGGAAAATTGAAAGAGTAAAAGGAAATCACAGGGCACCCAAGGAGAAGAGCTACCACACTGCTATCATTGCTGCATAAAGCCACATG
>VYZS01025970.1:2711-14046 GCA_013400695.1 Neodrepanis coruscans
ATTTTGGGGTGTGTTTGTGACTTCTCTCAGAATCTCTTGTCCAAAATTGCTAAATTTGTGGTAAAACTATCACAACCCAACACAAAATTATTAAAAAACATGGAAAAAAATAGTTGGTTATGGGCTCTGCCATACCTTTTTATTGAAGCTTGAAATTGGAATATTTGTCAGGGAACGTCAGTTTACTGACTTTCATTATGAAAAACAGTTAAATGAGGAAACTTTGGTTGTTTAGCAAGGGACAGCTGTAGAAGAAATGGGAGAGATACTGGTCTTTCATGTTTTTCCTGTTGGATATGGACAACTTTCCTTGCAGGTAGCACAACACAATGAGGTCTTTCTGCAAAAACTTATTGAGTGGTCAGGTTCAGCTTTTTTCAGAAACTTTTCCTGTTGTTAAATATTAGTGGACCTTCCCTACAGCTCATCATCATGATGCCATCAGGGTGATCTTCATCAAATCTCCTCTGCTCTCCCCAGCAAAATTGAAAACCTAATTTCAAAAGCACCTTTTGCACCTCCTCCAAACATCCGTTTCATGAAAACCTCCGTTTTCTTTCTCTTCTGTCCCATCCACTCCTCACACCTGCCCTTCTGGTTCTTTGCTACTCCTGCTCTGCTCAGAATTTGGGTTCTGTCCTGGTTCCAGGCAGGACAGGATTAATTTTTGCAGTAGCCAGGAGGGGGCATAGCCATGACATGGAGGCTATTCTATGACTACTCACATCATTGCCCAGGGCAGAGGGAAGAGAGTCTCTTCAGGGTAGATAAGGTCCCTTTCCTGGGGCTGGCAGAGGAAGTAGTAGGATATTGTTTTTTCCCTGTGAATCATTCACCTTTTTCTTGTACCCTTTGTCATTAATATTGTTTCTGTTACTGTTTGTTTTATTTCATTGCAGTTTACAGTAAACGGTTCTTATCTCAATCCATAATCTTTACTTTTTGTGCCTCCAATTGTCCTCTCCAGCTTGCTTCAGGGGAGGTGGAGGGGAGAGGAGGGGAGTGTTTTCCGTGGGAGGACTGAATTAGAAAATACCATTTCTAAACCAGGTCCGTTTCATTCTTTCAGCTGCTCTCTGCAATTCTTTTCCTACACCCTCTCCAGAAAGACTTCTGAGAATCAGTATGGCTTTATGCTGCTCTCTTCCTTGATCATGTCCCTCATGTACCTGTATCCTCCTCCCTGCCTGCTTATATCCCTTCGCCACCTAACCCCAAGACAGCCATAGTGGGCATGTTATCACCCATGTGGGCATGTGTCCGTGTTTTATCCTCTATGCAGCACTGCTTTGGGCTACTCTTTGTCTGCATCTTCCTTCCACCTACACTTCTTCCAGGTAACCATTTGCCTCCCTTCTTCTGTCTTCTGGTTCTCTTCTTTCTTCTCTCTCATTAAATACCTGAACAGGATCCTAGAGGGTCACTTCCTTCTTTCATTTCCTAGAGTCATTTGGCCCTGGCTTAAGTTCCTCACTCACAAAGAGCAACCAACCTACAAATTCTGTTACGTTTTATCAACCAGAACACAAGCTTGGATGCCTTTGAATAGTGCTAGAGTTAGTAGCAGGCCAGATGACAACACACTGCATTATCTGTGACTGCCTGACAACTCTGATTGGTGTGTAAGACAAAAATACACTCTAACTCTTCCTAGATAAATCATTTCTGTAATTTGTTAAACAGAATGTGCACATAAGTCTGGAGAATTAAGAATACCTGAATTTAACGACTTACTTAGACAATTCTAAGGCAGAAAAGTAAAGTTGTCATGTATAATGAAGGTAAAGTACCGTCACAATAAATCTAATTATGCAATAAAATGCCAGTGTGGTGCTCAAGGAACTAGCTCGAGGTTTCTAAGGTAGGCTTTTTATTCATTTTATCTTTCATTCTTGAGCTTTAGAAGTCACCCTTATAAGAGAATAGATCAAAGTATATATACTACCTCCTGTCATTATTTGTCTTTTTTAAATTGTACCAGAGACAACATGTACAAATCAGTAAAAGCAAACTCTTCAGTTTAAGAATGCAGAAGTTAAGAAGAGTTAATTTGAAGTTAACTATTTATTTATTTTGTTTCTGCATAGCATACTAAAATATAACATTTCAGTTTCTTTGAATATAAGTATTGGTGGTTTATGTCGTTCCTTGCACACTTTTCCACAAATATACTGCCCCAAGTCTTTTGGACTCTGATTCAGTAATACAAATATGGATCTACCAGATAATTTGTCTGCATGAAAAATATGATTGTAAACTCAATGATGATTCTTCTGATTCATTTGTATTCGGTCAGCTGCTATGGATAGAGGACTTGGGGAATGCCATGCAGCACTTAGAGAAATGTCATGGTTTAAGTGGCCAGAAAAATACCTTTGATATGTAACTGTGTTGAATCCTTTCCCATTTTGTTTTCACGAAGAAGACAGCCAGCAAACAGCACCGCTGGGTGCGGATGCACGCCGGTGGTCCCAGCTGCCAGGAAGACTGAGCCCATGAGTTCTGGGCTGCAGGGCGCTGTGCTGGGCAGCTGCTGCTGGCAGTATGGCACTGGGGAGGCAGTGGCGAGCCAGGATCACAGCACAGAGGCAGCAGAGAGGTGGCTCCAGCCCCAGTAGTGGATGGCTTCAGCAGCGGATCATGGCAGACCCAGCATCAGCGGAGACTTGAGGCTGCAGCGCAGCAGTCAGCAGCGGCAGCAGCAGCAGCAGTGGTTAATTCAGCAGCAGGCACAGCTGGTGAGACTGTGGCACAAGAAGAGACAGCAGCAGCAACAGTGGTGGAGGCAGTGCCGGTGTGCGCAAGCTCCGTACCCAGTCCACTCGGGCTGTGGAGACGCCGGCATGGCCGTGAGCATTTCTTCTGCGGCGGCGCCACATGTGTCCAGTGGGTGCCCAGGTCCTGCCACATGGATCTCCCTCATGGGTGCTGCCATGCTGGTGATGTGAGAGGGCAGAAGGTAGGTGAGACAGATGGCTCGGAGCTGTGTTTCTATTGGGCAAAGTTGGAAGGAAGGGGAGGGAGTTGGAGAGGTTTTTAAAAGGAATGGTGGTCTCTCGGTCTCTCGCTCTCTCTCTCTCTGGTGACTGGTCCAAGAAGAGGGTTGCACGCACTGGTTTCAGCCATCTCCTTGGAACTGTCTGGCCTCTTGTCCCAGCTATGGCCTGTCTCCTGAGCCTTCTATTGTGTCCTGGGATTCCTGGACTTTCCCTGCATCCCCGGCTGCTCCGCATTTCTCACCACTTGAAGATTGCTGCAGATTCCTGATCCCAGCTGCACAGCAGAGGCAGTGGACCTGGCACTCTGCCTACTGCTTGAATCCTTTTTGTTACAGTTTCAACAATTGTTTTGTTTTAGGGTTTGGGGCATTTGCTGGCTGGGATGAGACCTGGGCCCCGGGTGTTTTGTTTTTTCTAGGGTCATGTGTCGGGAGCATGGTTTTCAGGTGTGAGGGGCGTGGTTTTCTTTGGGTTTTTTCTGTTCTTGTTTCATTTTCCTGTGATTAGTACTGGTACCATATTTATATGCATATATTTTTTCATTCATATTTTTACTTTCATTTTTAATAAATCTTATTGCGTTTTTTCTCTAACGAGCTCTCATCCCGATTGTGGTGCCCTCCCACTGTCTCAAACTGAGACAAGAAACAAGACCATAACTGAATTGGATGTAATTTTCCCTATTTGTGTAATTTTTGACAAGAAGATAACAAAAGGTTTGTATGAATTTTTGGTACAATGACCAACTTTTTGTACTGATATCTCACAGAATCATAGCATCACAGAAAAGTTTGGGTTGGAAAAGACTTTTAAAGGTCATTTGGTCCAACCCTCCTGAAATGAGCAGGCTGCTATAAGGTCTCTCTGGAGCCTTCTCCTCTCCAGGCTGAACAACCTCAGCTGTCTCAGCCTGCCTTCATAGGAGGTGCTCCAGCCCTATGATCATCTTTGTGGCCCTGCTCTGGATCCACTCCATCAAGTCTGCAATCTTATTACATTTGAGGTCTCAAACTTGGATACAATATTCCAGATGGAGTCATATAAGAGTGGAGTAGAGGGGGAGAATGCTAGTCATGCTTCTTTTGATGCAGCCCAGGATATGGTTGACTATGGCTGTGAATGTACGTTGTCAGCTCATGACCAGTGTTTTGTTCACCAGTACCTGAAACTCCTTCTCAACAGGGCTGTTCTCACTATGTTCTTTGCCTGTATTTCTGCTTGGGTGCAGCACCATGTAGCTGGTCTTGTTGAACCTCACCAGGTTTATACAGGCCCACCTCCTAAGCCTGTTAAGTTTCCTCTGGATGGCATCTTGACCTTCAGGAAAGACAACCACACCAATTAGCTTGTTGCTGTCTGCAGACTTCCTTAGAGTGCACTTGATCCCACTGCCTATGTAACTGATGACAACATTAAACAATACTGGTCCCAGTATAGACCCCTGAGAAACATCACTTGTCACTGATGTCCATCAGGACTCTTAGCCATTAAGCACTTCCCTCTGGATGTGATGGTCCAAACAATTCCTTATCCACTTAACAGTCAAATCCATCAAATCAATCTCTCTACAATGGAGAGAGAAGAAGGTTGCAGGGGGACACTGTCAAAGGCTATATAGAAGTCTAGATAGACAACATCAATAATTCTTCCCTTGTATACTGATGTAGTCACTCCATTTCAGAAGGCCACTAATTTGGTCAGGCAGTGAAGCCTACCCTTGGTGAAGCCGTGCTTGTTGTCTTAAATCACTTCCCTGTTCATCAAGTTCCTTAGCCTAGCTTCTAGGACAATCTGTTCCATGATCTTCCCAGGCACAGAGATGAGGCTGATAGGTTGCTGGTTCCCAGGGTCCTTTTTCTACCCTTTCTGAAAATGTGTACAATGTTTCTCTTTTTCCAATCATCTGGGACTTCAGCTGACTGCCATGATTTTTCAAATATCATGGAGAATGTCTTGGCAGCTGCAACACCCAGGACTCTGAGGTGCATCTTGACAGATCTCATAGACTTATATATGTTCAGGTTACTCAGGTGGTCAAGAACCTGTCTTCTCTTATGAGAGGGGCTTTGCTCCTCCATTTCCCATCTTGCAATCCAGCCACTTTAGTGGTTTGGGAAGACAAACTGCCACTGAAAACTGAGAAAAATATTGTTGAGTCAAGCCTTCTCCTTGTCAAATTAGCTCACTTGTGTTGGTGAGCAACAGCTCCAATATCGCATCCCCTTTGGTAGGGCTGACTGTTATCTGGCTTAGGAAGTTATCCTCCATGCATTCCAGGAGTCTCCTGGATTGCCTACACCTCAACATGCTGCTTCTCCAGCAGATGTCAGGGTGGTTGAAATCTCACAGCAGGACAAGAGCCTGTGGGTGTGATGCCTCCTGTAGCTGGTGCAAGAAGGCTTTACCAAATGTCTCCCTTTGGTCAGGTGGCCTGTAGTAGATACAGAGTTCCCTTTGTTGCTTCGATCTCTGACTGTTATCCATAAGCCGTCAATCTGCTAGTGTCTGTTTTGAAGAGACAGTTTTTCACACTCTATCCATTTCTTGATGTAGAGGGCAGTCTTTCCACTTTTCCTTCCTTGCCCAGGTGAGACCTCTACAGCCTGTAGCCATCAATAGCTTCAGTAATGAGATTTGTCCCACTCAAGTTTCAGTAATGGTAACTGAGTTGCAGCTTTCTAGCTGCATGATGGATTTCTGGCAGTGCCTCACTAACTTGAATAGAGCTCAAATTAATTTGATCTCCCAAGAAATTAAGCACACTTGTCCTTCAAAGCATTTGTAAATATTCCCCTCAAAAGGCTGAAGTAGACTCTGTGTCTTCCTTGAGCACAGTATCTTGAGTTGCAGCCTCTTCTGTTGCCCGTCATGTTGGGCATTCCAGAAGGCAATCAGGTGGTCTATGGACATCCTACCGTTTATACTGCATTTGGCTTGTAAACTGATGGTGTTCTGCTGTACAATCTTGTGGCTTGCTATATACAGATTTGGGCTTGGCTTGTACTCACTGTGGTCTAAAGTCATGTAGGAAAGATTAGAACTAGAGTCTCAAGTCAGAAGGTGGTTTAGAGTCCTGTGGAGGTTTTCTCATGGAAGGGGAAAAAATGTCCCACACAATCATCTCTGAAGAAGGGATTACCTGCTTTCATTTACCACTGAAACAAATCCAAGCTTGTCTGAGATGTTTTTGTGGCTAATGCACAGCTGGTATTGTGAGAAATACTGTAAGTTGTGGTCAAACCCTCTTCTCAGGAATCCCCATGTAAGGCTTGAAGGGCTACTTTTTGCTGAAGGAGTAATTAAGTTTTACACAATCATAACTGAGTGCAGAATTTACCCCAATGGGAATGTCTTTGTCCCAAAGAAGACACTAAATATAGTAAAAATAAAGCAGCAAAAGAGTATTCCTCAGAGGTGTGCTAATTTATATCAGTTAAAATTATCCTTCATATTAGGCATCATTTTGGAAAGTATTTGATTGCATCCTCATCCTGCAGCAAATGAAGGCAGGAAAACAGGTAAAACACTTGCTGACTGTCAGGCTGATGCCCCTGAGACTGTAATGATCACAGTGAAGACTTTTGATGAGGTTCTATCTGTGCTACAGAGCAAGAGGAATCTGGACTGAGCACTCAGGGTCAAAGAGACTGCATGCCTGTGGGAGGCAGCCAGATCTGCCAGCATGGCAGGATCAGAGAACCCTGGAGGCTGTGGGCAGGCCAGTGTCATGAACTAGTTCTGCCTCACATCTGCAACTGGGAGTGATTTGATTAGGTTCATGATATGTTCAGCATGGCATTACTTGTCCCCCTTAGAAAGTCTGTATATGCTCTGTAGTGTCTTTCCAAGACCTCATTTTATGGGCACCCCATAAAGTTGCTGCTGTAAAAATTGTGACAAAAACCATGTTCTTTTTGTTTTCATATAGGACATGGTATTTGACTGCGTAATAAGGAAAATTATGTGACATACAGGACATTTGGCAGCTCTTGGCAGTGTTTGGAAGTTGGGAGCTGTATTAAACTGAATGTTCAGGCTTCATGGGCCCATGTTTTGATGCACAGCTGGGACTGGATTCTCCCGAGCCCATAAAAAAAGGAATTATTCCTCTATGCTTTTACTTTCATTTCATACAATAGCTATCCTTCTCTCAAGGTATCCTGCTCAGTGTCTTCAGAAAAGAATTGCATCTAGAACTAGCACTAGAGTAGGATTTTGGAAATGTTATGTTTCCTGCAGAGCATGACTCACAGTATGGGGATTATTCAACTTTCACTATCCAGCCTCTGAAATTCATTGACAAAGATCTGTGAATCATAGATGTCCGTATAGTTTGGGAATGTGGGTCTTTACAGAGTCATAGACTGACTCTGGGATGGCTGCGCATCAACAGCTGAAAAAGAGTTTGCAGTTAATAATATCGTGGTTCCTATCTTCCTTTATCACTAAAAACTTAGTGGAAGATATAACCCAGGAGTTATATCTTCTACAGTGGAACACAACCCAGGTACTGTAGAGGTGAGAGATTGGAGTGGGTAGGTTATAAAATTTGCAAGAAAAATAACTAAATAACTTTCATAAAAATAACTGAAGGTTTACTTATACTTCATATCATGGAAAAAAATATTATACATATAGAAAAAAAGGCATCCATTCCTCTGGTTTAAGTTTTCCTGTTCCAGATCTCATATACCTCTCTCTCTCTTCAGATTTTTAGACAAATTTAATAATCTTTTTCCATTCCTGCCTCTTTCCCGAAGGTGACTTGATCCTTGAGGAGATGAGGAGCACAGCACTATACCGCTGTGCAGGCATGCTTGCTGTGTAAGCAACATATTATTCAAGACCATGTACCCTTTAAGTTTCAAAACAGGACCACTAAGGTACACCATACTGTTTGCAAAACATCTCAGTGTGACTAGAAATGTGCTGGAACAACCATATTATACTCTATGGAGCCACAAAGATTTGCTTCTAGGAAGTTGCTTGGAACAAGAATGCATTGACCATTGTGTAATAAATTACACACTTTTTCCAGCGTCAGCCTCATATTTTAACTTTCCCTTAACAACTCAGATAATTTTACAGGCCATGACCTTTTCGTGTATCTCGTGTAGAGGACTAGTTCTATTATAAATGTTAAAATGGCATCATACTTACTAGGAAGTTCAGACACGTGCTGTGAAATCAGCCTTTATAATGTATTTCCGTACCTGCATTTTTCAGTGTGTACATCTTAGCAGCCTACATAACAGGGACAGTTGTGGAACAGCACAGCATGATGCTCAGCAACCAGCCCAAGACAGTCCCTGTTTGGTATAGTGGCTCTGTTGAAATCCTCCCGTTTTGCTACATCATCCTGTCAAAAACCTTCACAGCCTGACCCAAAGTCTGCTGGGAATCTTTCCAGGGTTTTGCATGGGAACACCCTGGTCTGACTGTGTTTAGTCTGGTCTAAATGTGTTTAGGTGAATGTGCAGCATGGAACCTTTGAGAAAAGTCAAGGTGTCATAAAAAAACATCCCTGTCTCTAGAAAGGAGGCAGGATTAGTGAACTAGCTGAACTTCAAGGAGTTACAGTAAAGCATAATGATTTTCACAAGTATGTTTCATGGCCCAGTGTTTCCATACTAGGCTGTATGAGTTAAAAATGCAATGTATGAATCTAAACATTTTTAAAGCAGAAAAATCTCTTTTCAAAATTCCTTGTCAGAAAATCAGCAAAATTCTGCCTGTGTGGATTTTTTGTCTATAACAGTGCAATCTCTCTCCAGAAAGATATGAATTTGCTAAGAATTTCATTGAATTGATCACTTCGAAGCTTTTATATTTCTCTTTTTGTCCTACTTGACTTTAGCACATACTCCCAGTTGCTCGGAGAGTGTTACCATATTGCTTTTATATTATGTTGTATCACAAAAAAGGGAATATAGTGTGGATGAATTCAGAACGTATTTTGTGCAAAAAATTCCTCTCCTTCCCCTAGATAGTGAGAGAGCATGTTGAGTTTTGAGGGTGTTTGAATGGCTTTAATGGAGCTGTTTAGATGGCTTTAATGAAGCTGATGTGAAGGCAGAATTAAAGTTCATACATAGTAACTTAGAGCAGAAAGGGAAAGCAGCACATGTGCACTGGAGGAACAAGGAGAGACCTACACAGAGCTACACAGAAACATAATAAATTAACATAGTGTGATGACATAAGAAATAAAAGGACCTTATTAATAAACCAAATTGCTATTGCAGTGAATGTTTATTTTTAGAGATACAGGAGGTATGTTTTAGAGGCTATTAGTCTAAAAAAAAAAAAAGGACAGGGGGGATTTCATTTAATGTCTAACCACATGCTTCTGCCCTGCAATGCAGGGAAACAAGGAGAGCATTGGATTTCACAGATAGCACCACAGACAGCTATTAAGGCTTAATCCAGTGTCACATTTCTGCCCAGTGCTGGCTAACTACCAGCCCAATTTGCTGGCTTCTCTCTCCCTGTGTTTCTTCATTGTTTCAAGCAGTATAGAGTCTTATCCTAATAATGGGTCAAGCCTCAGCCAAATGTGTTCAATTGAAGGCCACCATGGGAGAATGGCAGGATATTGTCTTTCTAACAGCAAGTGAATTTCAGGCAGCTTAAGGCGGTATCCATTTCACTATAATGCTGGTTTATGTTACAGCCTTTTTCAAAGTTCTAATTGCCTGTACTGCTGACATTTATAGACATCCCAACTTTAAATGAAAACACAACACTGAGGTCAGGAAGAGGTTCTGGGACGGCAAAGATCCCAGGTGAGGCCAGGGGAGGAAATTATTTCAAAACTCCCAAATGCCAAACTTGTTGGGGTGAGGGGAGGAAAAGAGAAAAAAGAAGAAAACTCAGAGGTGAGAGAGAGTCTAGTCACAGCCACAAAGGTATGGATGAATGCCTATAGTAACTCTTATCCACGCAGTCAATGCCTGGAGCACAGCTAATCCTTTCTCTCTTCACTTTCTCTCTCTTACGTATAAACATTTTAAAATATCTATTCATCTGGATGTTTGTGACTCTGTTTTGACCCAGCTCTTCATATGTGTCACATTGGTGGACCTCCAGTGAAGTCAGTGACTTTATGCCAGCTGGGAACCTGGTCTCATTGGAGAGAAAGTGCTCTGCTTATTACAGAGGACAAAACACAGATTTTCCTCTTTCTGTCCAGGAATCCTTTAGCATCATGTAGCAGCAGTGACGATAGAAAATATTGTTACATCTCGCTTTCCAATGCACTGCACAAGCTGTCAGCCACAATGTGTGGTAAAATCTGATTTAAAGGGACAGTAAGAGTAAAGCATGTCTCTCACACACACTGGGATCTATCTTTTAGAATGGTAGACCTTGCCTGCTTACTTCATATTATTGCCATGGTATAAATGACTCCATTTTTCCAGGGAAAAAATATCTTTCAAGAAGAAAGGAGATGTGATTTTACTGTGGTTTTGTGGAGAGTTATTTGTTCCCTTCTGTTCTTAAATATTTCCAAGGGGGTTGAAGCCCGGTTTGTCCTCCCAGGCTCTTTGACATCCCGGGGACCAAACCAGGCAGGTCAGGGCGACAGAAAATAGAGACAGTACCAAGGAACACAGTTTCTTCATTCAGCCTTTTCAAAAGATGTCTATACCTTCAAGGCATTATCCCATCCTACATAAAGCAAACTTGCATCAGAAGGAAATGGTGGGGAAGAAGGGGTGGGAAAGAAGTCTGCAGAGCCATAGCCTGTGTAGCCTGTGAGAGAATTTTCAAATACATTCAAAACTTTTCACTTTTTACTTGAAATACAGTGAAGTTTATATATAATTCTTTATTTCTCCAGTTACATGTTGATATTACTCATGAATAAATATAATGCTTTTATATGGCAATAAAACCATCTTCTAGACATCATCAACTGTGAACTGATTTTCAGGTGATATGTTTTGTCCTGCCCATAAGACACATTTCTAAATATTTCATGTTGTCTTGCAAACTGTTTAGTAGTCAGTCACTAGCCATTATGCAAGATATTCAATAGCTGCATGGTGACAGGTTAGAGTACTTCAGGCCAGTTATTTAGGTTGCTAATGATGATAACGATCCAAATTCATCTCTAGTGTCTTCTAGTGGGAGACAAGTGACAAAACACTTTTGAAAATCCTGTCATAAATGTCTTAATGGGTTTGATTCAGTTTCTCATAAACAGATACTTAGTGTCACTCCAGAGATCTTACAATATCTGTCAAAGGGTATCTGGCACACAAGACTGGCAGCTATAAACAAGATGTCCAAGAGAATCAGACATTTCTAGACCACATGTTGAATATATTTAT
>VYZS01025976.1:2633-49851 GCA_013400695.1 Neodrepanis coruscans
AATTCTAGCAGGATTCTTTGGAACTTGTATCACAGATTTTTTCCTTTAATCTCCAGTTTTTAATTGGAGCAAAGAACAAACAGCTGAACAGATTTATCAAAGAAGAGATATGTAATTCTTTTAAATTAAGTTCTAAATTAAGTAATGATGTGCTAATCAGTTAGCAATAATAAGGATTTTCTATCATTAAATGTTGAAGCCCAAGCTCTCAGGAGACCAGATGTTCTGTGTATGCTAGACATAAGACTTCACAGAAACTTTCGGCACAAAATGATTGGCATACACTGTATGGACCTAAACATAGGATAACATAGTGGCTCAAGAGTGGTCCTCAGGTTAGCTACAGAGTTTTTCAATTGATTAGGTAATTTTAAGCAGGTGGGATTGATTTTTTTCTGGGAAGAGAGTTTCAGCAGGGTAGTAGTTTCATGAATATTCTTCATTGAATGCCCATTTAACATGGCAGCCACCATTGTCAAATTTCATGTTTTGCTCTAGTCTGTTACAGCATATGTGGAAATGCCTGTTTTCAAAAGCATTGAAATCGACTAAAGCATTGAAATCCCTTCCCTGCATCATCCATCCACTTTTCATCACACAGTTGAATGGTTTTAGAAGCTCATTGGAGAAAGTAGAAAGGTCTATTTCTTCAGTCCTCTGACACTTGCTTCTGGTTTTTACTAGGCAGTTCAGGCATAACACATGCAGAATTCAAATTGGGTGAGGCGCTAATGTTTTACTTGTAAATGTAGTTCCTAAACATGGAAATATATATTTGAAATGTGATTATTTGAAGCCAATTAATTTGCTGATTTTTTCTTTCTGCTGTGATGTTACATTTTTTCATCAGGCTCAGCAGTAAAATGTCACACTGTCATTTGAACTGAATTACTTACTTCAGAGCAAGAATTTGTTTAAAAACTGGTTTATCCAGAAGGACTTTCTTATTTGCCTGAAAGCAGACATAAGTATTTGGAATGTTATTGTAAGTTGTTTCATTTCTTTTCTAGGCCTTTATCAGGCGCTGTTTAGCATACCGAAAAGAGGATAGATTTGATGTCCACCAACTGGCTAATGATCCTTATCTTCTCCCTCATATGAGGAGATCGAATTCTTCAGGAAACTTGCATATGACTGGGCTAGCAGCATCCCCTACACCACCTACTTCAAGCATTATTTCATACTGAAGTTTCTCCAGCAGAGGAATGGGATGATACCTTTGTGTAGTTTCCTGATGCAGACTTGAGCTTGAAACATTTGAGTGTTTTTACACAGGACAAGTTTGATAACTGTGTTTTCAGACTGAGGTCCTCCTATTTAGTGTCATTTGTATTATTGGAATAGATCATGGACTGTGAATTAATGTACCCTTCTGAGAAACATCATTAAACATTGAAGGATGACATTTCCTGTTACAAACTAACAGGTTTACTGTGTTTAAGACTGAAGAAAAGGTTTTTAGTTTTTTTCTGGGGAACATTGTAAATAATCTTTTTAATACTTAAAGTACATTTGGTGGATACTGGAAAGTTCTAACATGAAGGGTAGTTTTTCATTATTTAAATAAAAAAGGGTAGTGAGCAAATTTGAAAACACAGGAAAAATTTCGTGCCTGGTTATAAACTAAATGAACTGCCATCTTTCCAAGACATTGATCTTCTGAAACCAAAGTAAGGAGTGTGAGACGGTGAAAGATAATGTTCTGTATCAGGTTTCTCAGATAAAATTGGAGTATTTTGTTTGGCAACTCAGGCTTGTACCTCCAGAAATGTGGTGGTGTTTCAGAATTTAGATTGGAAGGGTGATACAGAATTCCTGGTACTTATTTCTCAGATAGATTGCTAATTTTGAAATCCATTCAGTTTTCTAAAACTACTATAGTTGCTGTGGTATTGAAACTTGTGAAACCTTCCAGGCTTCTAATAAAAGCAAGCAACAGTATGAAACCAAATGCAAACAGGTCATGTATAATGTTCTATGCAGGAATAATGATAAATTCCCTTCTAGCTCTATTGTAAATTGTTGTACAGATGTCACATTTTCAGTTAAATTTCAGCAACTTATTCCTGTACAAATGTTTAAAGTATGGCTTTTTCTAATTGGATATTGTATTTTTTTTAAGTCTCCCTCAAGGCGCTTTTAATTGCTGCTAAATGATGTTGCTTTTACTTTTACAAAAGAATCAAATGACCTCCTTAAGGTGCAAGTCAACTGTACGTGTCAGAGAGATTGAGAGTAGGCATTTCGTTAACAATCAAGGCATGTAAAACAGATCTGTGTTGGCAATATACAGTACAGTTCTTTCAGTCAGTTTGTTGCGCTCTCAACCTGCAGAGCGCATTGATACTAGATGTAGAAGTTGCTCATGGTTATTCTCTATTTCTGGAAGTTCCTATCAACAAGGAAATGTTTCTTGTGGCTTGTACAGATATTTTAAAATGTGAAACATTTTCTAACTGCCTTGTATGGTAGAAACTTATTTTTCAGAACAGTGTATCTCTCTCCTGTTCACTATACTTTTTACTATCCCATTCTTGATGCTGAATACCTATATGTAATTTTGTCCATGTTGCAGAAAGAGGAGGCTGTATTACCACAGGTTTTCATTTAGTATTGTACAGTTAAACCGTTGCTCTTGTTTCTGATGTTGCAAGCCATTTTGTTTTCATTGTATATAAAGAAACGTTAACTGTCTCTTTAAGATGCTGCTGAAATTGTAGAGAATGTAGCCAAAACAGTAATAAACAATGGCAGTTGAAATTTCAAAGTTTACATTGTGTGTTTTTACATTTCAACAAAAGGGCAAATCACAACTATATCACTGAGCTACACTTAACTATTTAAAGCAAACTCTTTTTAATTACAAATAAAAGGCCAATAATACAATATGAAAGAACATTGGAAGTGAAAGGGGAGGATTCCATGAATTTTAAAATATCTATTGTAATGGAATTTCATTTCACTGAATAGACCTTACAGAAACAACTCCTAAGGGTGTCAGTGGTCCTTTAATTCTTGAGCTGTGGAATAAAATTGGCTGATAGAATTATTAGGAAATTAGACTCAAATAGAGTACTGAGACTACCTCCTTTTCACTCTCTACAGCACAAGACCAAGTCCTGAGTTTGAGGAGCTCTAGCTGTAAACTCACATTGGATTTCATTCCTTCGTATTCTGCATGTGTCATTACTGCAAGTTGAATCAACTGTTTTGCCTAAGGAAAAGATGTATGATTGTGTTAACTGTATTTATTTATATGAAATGTGCTACAGTTACCCTTAGTAAAGGTAGGTAATGCAGTGTGTTAGAGAACTACTTAAGTAACTGAGAATTTTACAGCTACCTAAAACTAAGAAGGCTTATATAGACTTCTTTTTCCTGTGGTTAGGAATCTGGGAGCAGGCTGTTGTGGCTAACTACATGGCATTTCCTTCAGCTTTACAAATTCATATTTCTGAAACTTAAACTCACTTTAAACTTGCTTTAAAAAAGCTTTATACAGGAACATGTAAAATGAGAGTCAGCATTTCATCTTTTGAATCAAAGTTTTGAGGTTTTTACCTCCAATACTCACAGTTGTGTTTGTCTTAACATCTTCCAGTACTGTTCATGAAAATTTTGTATCCCCACATGGAGTCATTCTGTGGCCCAAGATGTCTGAGTTGGTGCATTTGGTGCCTATCATTCAGCAATTTGTGCTTGGGGTAGAAGTACCCTTGAGGCTGAGTCTAGGAGCCCAAATTACTGTGCTGATTCACTTCTAGGTAATTCATGTGTCAGCAGTTCAGTCTGTATTTTATGCCCATTTTAGTAACCATCGCATATCATCCATCATTAAGTTTTCTAAGCTTTCTCCTGATTTAACAGCAGATAGACAAAAGAAATTAAGTTAAACTTCATCACACAGCTTTTAATGAAACTTGGAATAAAAGGCTTCCTTTAAAGTCATAAATACTTTAAATCTGCATTTATTGGAAGATTGTAAAATACTACAGTGTTGTATAACTAAAAAAAAAAACACCTTTATATGTGAAAGATGTGACTGTGAGAGAAGTTCTGCAGTTTTAACTGATTGTAGTGCTACAGATCCTTGCAGCCAGAGTCTGCATTGGTTGGCTTGTTCCTGGAAAGCAGCTGTGTTTTGGCACTGTTTTATTTTGCTTATATTAGCACTGAATTTGTTCATATTTCACTATGGAGCATTATTCACCTTGAACTTGTCTGCTCCAGTTGATAGATACCAATTTCTTGGAGGCTGGTTAATATTTTAATTTTCTGAAAACAAAAGTTCTTTTAGTGCTCATGAGAAGTTGGGAAGAGCATCAAGACAGTGCTGTCTGCCCTCTCAGGCACTGCTGACTGTACCTGGCCCGAGGAGTTTGGTGCTGCCAGGACCTCTATGGCAGCCTAAACAGGTGACTGACTGTGTGTTTTATCAGCAACCCTGGAAAGGAAAGCATGTCCTGAAATTTGAAGCATCCCGAGTGCTCCTGCTCCAGCTCGGATGTCTTCCCAGATGTGAAAAAAACAGAGGTCTGAGGTGGGGCCACCAGCCCAGGTGGGTCTCTGTTCTGCATCCCACAGCTCCTACAGCCAAGTGGGTCATGGACATCTCATCCAGACTGGGGAGAATGTAGGTTCTCAAGAGCTCTGCTGCTTCAGTCTTGTTCAGGATTTCAGTTGTCCCGGGCCTGGAGGTGCTGCTGTCAGGGCAGAAGAGCCACAGCATCTCTGGGCCCAAGCTGGGCAGGTGCAGGGCCACCCCCACTGCCATGTTGTGTAGCAGAGTGGGACAGTGAGGGAAGGGAGCAGCCCAGGGGGAGAGGTGTCTCTGGGTCATTTATTTGTCTTCAAAGAGCCCTGAGGATTTCCTGCTCTTCTCTAGAAGTGGGATATTGCATTGGGAAGGTAGACTGGAGAGCCCAACCAGGGTGGAATGGGGGATGGGCCTGAGCAAAGTGTCAGAACAGGGACAGCCTCAGAATTTGGAGGCGCCCTGGTTAGAGAGTGTTCTGATACTGGTGTATAAAATACTTCAGCCGCACAATTGCCATTTAAATTTTTTTCCTATGTATCAGCTACAGTCACAGTGAGGACCTTGGTTTCATTAGCGAGGGTTGCCAGACAGCATGGACTGACAGTGTTTCTTGTGCACAGCCCCATGTTCCGTGTGCCAGCCAGCCCAGTGTGTCTATTCTGCTGCGACATCACAGGCACCAGGGCACTCTTGTGCCTCCAGTATGATCCTGCCATGGGCTTCAGGGCGTAAATACCTTTCTGAGGCCTGGAGCATACCCAGCTCCAGACAGCCATAGACTAGAACTGAGGACTCTTGTGTTTATAGGAAAGGTAAGACTGCAAATGTTTTCAGATAAATCATGAACAATTCAGCTGTTTCACATCTTTGTGACCACAGATTGGTGAAAGGAGTCTAATGAGATACATAGAGCTCCCCCTGGGTCACCGACCTGGGAGTCTGGCGTTACATGTCTGCCACCTGAGGCCGGTGTGTTTCCAAATACCCTTTCCATGAACAAAACAGATTTTACTCAGTCCTCAGTGCAAGGATCCCTGAAAATCTCTGTAGTCTCTTCCAGTACCCAAGTTTGGCCCAAGTTTACTTACATCCTGACAAATTTTTCCATCTTAAAGGTGCTTGTCAGTGGAGGCTGCATTACTTATCTAAGCAATCTACTCCAGTTTTTCCTAGCATCCTAACTTTCTTGCTGCTCTTTAAACGTACTATTTCCAGTCCTATGCACTGTGACATCAAGAACAGTTTCCTGGATTGTGTAATACATGAGCCTTGCTTTCTGTACAGCCACCATGTATTTAATTTTGAACTTCATGAGTATCCTTTGGAACTAAGATTATTATTCTCTGAACAAGTGAGGTTCTTGCATTGTTTATTTCATATATTCAACTCCCAACAGACTGATAGGGAAATTCTTGCTGTTGGAGAAATTAGTTTTTCCATTTTGCTCTGAGTAATTGATTCACCATGCGATCCCAAGGCAGTAAAAGTCTGTGCATAAATCAAGGAAAAATCCTTTCCCTAGAAATCTCACTTTGTATCTAGTGTCTGAAGAGCTAATCAGGTATCATTAAGAAATTACGCGATGTTTGAATTTCAGACTCCCCTTCTGCAAATCTGTGAATGTCTTCTGCTCTGCATCATTAAGACACACATGGGGACTTTAAAAAGTGAAGGAGATCAAAACCACATTTCCTGTATTCTCAGATGATGTGCTGCCATCAGATCAGCAGGTCAGTTAGCAAAGTGAAGTGTTGTCATGCTCTTGTGTGGAAGCTTTGCCATGGTGTTCAACAGAGCACAACCCTGCAGACCAATGAAACAAGCATTTCCCAGGAAAAGAATACCATGGCTTCAGCCCCAAGCCTCTGGTCCATCACTGTATCAGTAGTCAAGTTGTACTTTCAATTGTACTTTCAGTTTTAAAAACAAGCAGTCCTTAGGCATCACCCTTGTGTTTGCTGTTACTCTTGGGAAACCTGTTTACCCATATGCAGGGTCTGAATCAGCTTTGCAGGTGTGATGGAGTTTTAGCTTCCTGTTATTTTTAGTATTGATGCACAGAGTGAGTTGTGCAACTTTGTTGTTACCTTCTCCAAGACTGGAAGGACAGTCCTTAGCAGAGTCGTTGACTTCAGTAAGGCCTAGGAGCAGCAGCTATAGCTCAAAGAGGTGTTAAGCACTATCCAGTGCTTCAGTGCTTAGAAGTGCCTGTTAGTACCTTGCTGAATCAATATCCCAGTTTATTTTTCATGTCGAAATACTGAAATATTTATAGTTCAGGACAGAAGGCTTTATGCACTCTCAGACTCTCAGCTTCTGAATATTGTTCACTGGTAGAGAACTATGATAGTTTGAAGTATCAGTGGTATGTGGCTTTATGAAAGGCAGTGTATTATGTTAAATACATTGGCTGTATGTACAAGCACAGAGGTTATTTTTTTATTATTCTTGTTGAAGGGATAAAAGTGCTACACACATCTACCAGTCAATGGCTTTTAGATAACATATGCAAAGATTGTATTTCACACTGTAGTACTCCTAGGTAGGACCTGGCAATATGTGTCTTCTACTGCCCAAATTACTTTTAACCTTAAGTTATATGTCTGCACACCTTCCACTGCAATGGAGTAAGTGGAACTGGGGCTTTTAGGGAAAGAGACCATGTGATACTTAAATATGTATCTTCCAGCCCTCAGACATCTGCCTTCTAGGACAGCTAGGCTGGTGCTGTGTCCAGGAGTGCTCCAGCATGTCATAGTACATGATGCATGGAGAATGCATACCTGAAATGTGCAGTACTTAACAATTGGATAGATAGCAAAGATTCTTGTAAGAATCCATGTAATAGTGGGCTAATATGTACAGGACCTTGAGAAACATTATTTGAATACACAGGAATGTGTTTTGCAGCATGAGCTCTTTCCTATTAATATTCCCCTAAAATTCCAGAAAAGAGTTCTCAAAATACAAGATAAAGATGAGAGAGATGGTTTCTTGTGTTTTATGTCATAACTTGTTGAGATATTCATGACTTTAGCAGGCCTGGAAGAAAGCTAGAAAATGGAACTGATTTCCTTTTAGCATTGATGAAAGCTTTGCAGGACAGAGCACCAAGATCTGCATTGCTTTGTACATGTGTGAGCAGATCCAGTAGATCTTCATTTGCCTTCATTGGTTGAACAGCAGTTTCTTTTTCCACTAAAATTGATGTAATTAGGAAGGATTTGAAGGACTCAAAGAAGTAAAACATTTCCCATGCTTCTGAAATTCTGCCATCTCCCTCCTCTGCCCTTGGGCTGAGCATGGCAAAGGAACAGGACCTGCCGAACAGTTGTATACATGGGGCTGACTTAGCAAGATGGCACAGCTCCTTTCATTCTTGTGGATTTATCCCTCTAAACAGCTGCATAAAGAGTTATTGCACAGCTTTGTACATTTGCATAATGTAAAACTTTCTTCATGACAGAAATAATCAGCCTAACTGCTGCACAAATGGTTTGTTTCAGGCTTGCAGCTGTGGCTCATTGGCAGCTGGCAGAGTTCTCATCAGTGATTTGAGCACTGGAATACCTTCCCTGCATGCCCTTCTATTGCAAAGCCAGGTAAGTAACATATTAGTTGGCAAACTACACTTGTGCTCTTGCTCATTGTGAATTTTGGAGCATCTTGTCCCATTGGTAAATATCAATTCACGTACAATTTATATCAGACCATGAAATCCTCATGTTGCTTGTTGGGTTATATGAAGATGTATCAGGTACTGAGCTGATCTCATAAATTGTCTTCTTAGAGCTGTCAGATGCCAGGATAGTTTTATTACTGAGCACAAACACATTCCAATCTAATGAATTAGCATATCATAAAGGTTATTGTCCTATTACCCAATTAACAAAGCCTGTACAGATAAAATAGAAGAATTACTCCTCTGTCATCCTTTATCATCTGTCAGAATTCTTGTGTTTTTTAATGACCCTCATCCTTTTACACTTACATTAATACTTTAATATATTGGTAAAATTAAAATCTTAATATGTAGGTAGTACATTAAACCAAACATTGGTCCTATTGGTGAAAACTGTAAAGGCTAGGGTTTTTTTCTCCTTATCTCAGAGACCACTGAGATGAATTCGTTGAATTACATTGAGATAGCTTTTCTATTTTGGGACATGCTTTGATGTGCTCTGTTAACATCAGGCAGTCTTTTATTTTCTTTTTTTTTCTTTTTTTTTATGTGTGAGACAGGTCATGTTTTTCTTCTTTCAGGTTTTGCAAAGCATTACTTAGATTGCAAAGGATTTTGCTAGTCTTGTACTAAGGAGCAACACAGATGGGGTACAGAGTTCATGGAGAAAGCCAATATGAGCCGTTCCTATTTGAAACTGAGGAAAAGCAACCAGGAGTAAGGTGGCAAGGATCCAGATGGATGGTGTGACTAAAATGACACTTCAGCTGTGCTCATTTAGGTAACTTGCTTTATGTCCATAAAACTTTCAGATGCAGCCACTCTGCACTGGAAAGATAGAAGGTGAATTGCTATAATAGTTTGTGGCAAACTTTTACATTGTGTTTCATATTCAGATATACAGATAAAACCAGCAAAACCAGGGCACAAGATGAAAGTAGTATGGCCTGAACCATCACAACTCTATTAGCAGCTTGCCGCTGGAGATCAGCATCAGACATATTGCCAGCTGCCCAGGGAAGGAGGCACCCAGTTTACCAGTGCCCACTGTATAGCAAAGCAAGGTGCTCTACTGAGACTGCTAAACATCTACTTTATCAGTCTGCACCTCACACTGGCATGACACAGAGCGTGGGCGTAGTGATATCAGAGCAGCAGATGCTGTAACTCAGCGGTCAAGACTGCTCATCCCTCTGGGATATTGGACAAAGGCTACTCTGTCTTCAACAGGCAGAGGATTTAAGTACTAATGACACTAATTTTTCTAGGAATTGGTGTGGGGTATTGGAATTTGGTAGCATTTGGCTGTACTTGGCTATTGACTCAACAAATACCAAAAGAAACATGTTTCTCTTATAGTTTATATAAAGCAGGGAGGAATAGCTTGTAACAAAGTGTCTCAGTTTGAGACAATTTAGAGGGATGGAGACCTCAGACAGAAGTCTCCTCCCTCAGATTCCTGGCAGGAAATGTTGGAGAGTCAGCACTGACAGGAAACTGTGGATAGCTGGGATTCGATAGTGGCAGCCCCTTGAGTGGTGCTGAGTGAGGCTGTGGTGCTGGTACAGGCAGGTGGAGAAGGGCTGCAGACCCCTCAGCCCTGGAAGGACCTGCGGGACATCCATTGGATGAAGTGACAAGATTTGCTTGTTTCAGTTGCAATGTTCATTGGTTGAAGTGCCCCAAAACTCATAGTTCTATATGCTCAGGCTCAGGTGGGAACACCTCTGGTACCTCCTCTAGGGTGGGCAGTTTCACACTGGATTATGTAATACTGTGAATCAGGGAATACTCCGGGCATCTTTGACACCTTCTAAGATGTTACAGCTCTTAAGTTCGTGCAGCTGAGTCCATTATGGCCTATTATGGCTCATAAACATGAAGTGAATACCTTCATGTTGGGTGTGAGTGTTCTGGGGAGTTATCACAGCTGAGTCATCTATGTAAGGAAAAGAAACGGTACCCCACCTCACAGGATTTTCCTCTTCCCTTTCCTTGTTTAACACAAAGATCGTAGCCTGAGCTGTCATACAGGCCGGCTTTCAACCCCTGGCCTGGGTGGCCACTCTGCACATGTTAGCAAAGCACTGCTGACTGAACCATTAGCACCAATACTCCCCTCTCTTACAGCACCTGGGCAGTCACTGAAGGTGGTCAAATGTTGGAGTCATTAATCACTAGCAGTTCAGTCTCTTTAAAGAAGGCAAAACACCAAAAGGCAAAGAAGGCACGTTTGAAGAAAAAAGAAAAGGTAAGTGTCAGAATTTTTGTGTAACTCAAGACATAAAGAATGGGGGTGTATACAATCCATCTGACTTGGAGCAAGAGTCTTAAAATAAGAATCAAAGCTTCTCAAGTGAAGCTTCTGTTTGGAGTTCACAGCAATATTGAGTTTAGTGTCTGGGGGAGGGATCTGTAAAAGAACTTAACTCCAACAATGCTGAATTTTGTGTTTTCAACTTTTAAGCCCTAGTCTGTTATTAAGAAACTTTGGACTTTTAGGTACTCAAATACTAAAATGATGAATCTATAAAATGCATTGATTGATATTTAATAGTTGGAAGCATGACTAAAAGAATATATTTAAAACTGACAATGGCTGAAAATACTGTAATTTAGCTTCTCTCTGCTCTGGACTTTATTCTTTTTACTGCCATTCTTGTAATTTGAAATTACACAATCAGAACTCAGAAGCCTTTTAAAGTATCATTTTATAATTTTCAAGTCACACATTTCCTTGTGATGGTCACTGCTTATGATTTCTAATGTGTTATTGATAGGACATTGTGCTGATAAAGATGAATTAAGGATAGGAGGTCGATCTAAACTCATTTCTAATTTGGTGAAAGTAATAGTGATAGCTACTACAATATATAATCTGCAAGGATTTTTTCACATAAGAAATTATAATGTTTTAGTTATTAATCCAAATAGCATGGCTGTTCTGTTTTAGGGCAATTAAATACCCTTTTACCATTAAAGATTTTGTTGTATTTTTGACCCAAGGCAAATATTAGTATGAAAATTATCCAAGTGCTTCATGTAAGTTCCATTAGGGTGCACATTAGAAGTTTCTATCTTAATAAGTAAAAATATTGTTTTGCACTTATTATACTCTATGCACATATACTCTTATGGCTACTAGGCTAATGTCACAAGTTGTGGGAGAGCTATGGTGCTCTTTGTCTTGGTTTAATATTCCTAGCTGGAAACAGGGCGTTTGCAGTCAGTGGAAGCAAATCCAGGGCTCAACCTTTGCATCCACATCATCCCTTGCCTCCAGACCATGGACCACACAGGCATGTGCTAGGTCTCATCATCTGGTGGGTCTGGGTGAAAATGCAGCCCTGTTTTTGGCTGGGTTATCTCTCAGCCAGGACTTGGAGCTGACCTGAGGCCCCAGGCAGCCACATGGGTGCAGGCACCAGTGCTGGAAGTGCTGGTGTGTGCACCAGGGGATGTGGGGAGAGAGCAAGGGAGAGACACTCCTGGAAATGGCAGCATCTTATCTTGATGCAGGACTGGTCTTCCCTTTCAGCTTGGGTTGCTCTGCTGCCTGGCTGTCCTTCCCCAGAGGCAGGCTTACACTCATAGCTGGGCTCTGGCTTGCTGGTTTTCCCTCAGGATAAGCCACCTCTCCTAATGGGGGCACTTGGCTGGCTACCCTACCAGTATTCTCAAATTTTCATTGTGTGGACATCTTGCCAGAGATGCACAAATAACTTCCTTCTCCAGGCATGATCCAACAGTGTGCTGTATCCAGCTGAAACGACAGGGGAAATTCAGACACAATGCAATAAAGCAACTGGAATTTGTTTGTCATAAACCCCAAGGGCATATTCTCATTAAAGCTATGAGTTGTATCCAGAAGTTATATTCTTTCATGTTTGCATTACCCCTCTAAACTGCCAGAGATTAGGGTGTGCTTTCAGGGTTGTCTGTGGGTCTTTCCTCGTTTTGACAGGGAGAAAACTTTCCAGCCAGGCCTTGGAACAAAGAGCATTTCTTCACACAACAGCTATTAATCTTATCCTTGCGGGTGGCATGCTAGCTTCATTCATGGACCAAAATCAGTCATATTAAGAGAGGGGCAAAGGGATTAGAAGAAATTATCTCTCACCTGACAGACAACGAACAGCAGAGATGTTGTGCAGCAGCAGGCAAAGCCACAAGTAGGAGATGTAGGAAGCATCCCTTCGCAAGTCAGCACCACTTTCTGTGGGGCCCTCGGCTGGCTTGTAGTGTTGCTTTTGTGCCATCACACAAATACTTGACCAAGGCAATGCTTTTTTAGCATATCAGAGACCTAGCACACAGGCTGTCCTGGGCTGAACTGTCTGATGAGGGATTGTGAAGAAAAAAATTTCCAAGAATCAACAACAATCACAGCATCCACCACAGAGATCTGGGTGCTACCAGCAGGTAAACCCTCAATATCACTTCTGCAGAATTATCTCCAGGGAGCAGGAGTTACAAAAACCCACCATCTTTTTAAGCATTCCCTGACAAAACTAATGTAGGAAGAACCTGATGTTCTAATTATCCCATATCCCATGGTTACTAAAGTGTAGTTCCTCTACATCCTGCATGAATTCAAGCATCTGAAGCTCATATCTAATACTGCTTCTATGTTCATTATCCTTTGGACACCCAAAGCTGAAGCGACACTGAACATCAGATGCGTTTTAACACTGTGACTAAGCAGTTACATCTGTTCTTCGCAGATACATACCAATCCAGGATGCAAGTGTAGAATGCTTGCACAAGTGAAATAAACTTTAGTTTTAAAGGCAATAAAATTCTCACTCAATGAATACTCTTTATATGTGGTTAGATTAATTAATAGCACTTCTGAGTCAAACAAAATCACTGTTAAAGAATTAGCAAAGATTGGGGCCATTCTAGGCAGCATGTGTGCACTCACTGGGCTTTTAGAAATATTGACGATATATTCAAATCTTTGTCTTTTTAGATGGGGCTTCTTAACACTGAATTTTTAACCAGACTTAGAAGGAAAACAAGTGTTTGTTTCTTTCCTCCCTGCTGAACTGCCTCATTGCTTCCTTTTAGAAATGTCTGGTACAGAAATGCTTGTTTAAACCCCACCTTTCTCAAACTGAAGAGGCATCCTTATTGATGTTTTGGACAGGTACACTGTACATGGGATAAGAGTAGGCTTGTTCTTGGTGGGCAGAGAACTGGCTCTGGGGGGGCATTTACTCCAGGGTGTAAGGGAGAGGATCTCCTCTCTTTTTCATCTGAACCGCTTGGTAGAAGATGCAGTTTCAGGGTGTATTTCTAGAATCCTGCTGAAAACTACTAGTAACTGGACTGAGCCAAGTAGTTAGAAATAGTATTTGTTACCAGGTTTATAGTAATAAACTGGTAAAGACATTAAACTTTATCTCGGAGATGAATGAATTTGGTCAAGTGCTTGACCAAGTCTGCTATTACTGCTAACGTCGATGGTTAACGTTTAAAGAGAGAGAGAAAGACAGACAGACAGACATACACACATTAACACATACACACTTTAATACATACACACAAGTGTAGAGGAGCAGACCTAAGCACGTTTTGTCTCAAATATTCTGAGTATTGCTACAGGAAAGGTGATCAGAGGAGAGGGTCCGTGGAGGTGGGGCAGCGCTGTTCTGAGCCAAGTCCCAGCTCCGCCTTGGGACTCCGCTCATTGTCCCCCCCGCCCCCAGCTCTCTTCCAGGAGAAGGGCTGGCCGTGCATGTGCGAACAAAACAGCACAGAAAATCTAGTTTACATAAGAGGCGTGCACAAGGTCAACTAAAAAAAAAGGTTGGGCCTTTCCCCTCCCGCCCCCCGCTCTTTTTCCTCTCTTTCTCTTTTGCTCGCATTGTTTGCCCGAGCTCCGGACCATCCGCGTTGCTGGACCAGCGCGGGACCTGATTATATCCTTTGTTTTCTACTCCGTACTGGAGCTTATTGTGGGAGTGGGGAGCTTGTGGAGGTGTGTTGTGGCTTATGTGTCAGCACCTTTGAGGAGGTTGTTGTGGGAGTTGAGAACTTATTGAAGTGTACTGTACAAAACTGAGGGCTTGTTAGCCAATACCTTTTGTGGAAGTGCATGTTAAGAATTTAAGATCTTGTTAGCCAACACCTTTTTAGTCTAAACAGTTGCTGGTTGCTGGAGTTATGGCAACTGTGCAGTAAAAACATAAGAGCTCCTGACACGTGATCAGGTGTCTTTGTTCAGCGTGACAAGAATTTATTATGAACGTCACGCCCAGTACTGCTGGGTCAGGATAACAAGAATATTGAAAATATAGTGCCTCTGGCTTGTTAAGAGTATAGGAATCTGTAGCAGGGGCTCCCTCCACGTGATCACACAGACCAAGCACAGGAAGCTGAGAAGTCATCTGAGACCTCTGGACTCTCACAGCAGTGTAAATATCAAACATAAGCCATTGCTTAACCAATATTTTTCACCTACAAGGGGTGAAGTGTCAGCATCTTTTTTGTTTATGACTCAGGCAGACAGGTTCTTATAACTGTTGATCTTACAGGAGAGAGAAGTACTAGATGTGGAGAGGATTACAACACTGGAAGCAACCACTTGCCCTTGTGAATTCATATGAACTATATTTAGAATTTAAATCCAAGCATAATTAAACAGTGCTAATGAGACCGAGGGGCTTATCTTCATTTAGTGTATAATTGGTATCACTGATTTCCTCATTCATTTTTCCTAGTTTTAAAGCCTTCTTGTTCCAGTGAGATCAGATGGTAGAAGTTACCCTGCAGAGAGAAAGTATGTGGCCTGGGGCTAAATTTCAGTTGGAAGCCTTTTAAGGGATGCTGCTTTCTTGATAGCATCAATAACTGACAGCAAAGACACCTGTGAATGTGTAGCCAACAGTCAAGCAGGGCACTCTTTTTGCAGTGTACCCTTGAAAAAGCACACACAGTGTTACAAAGACCATAATGGAGAAGAAAGTTTCACCCTTTCCAGTGAGGGAAACAAAACACAGTAAGTGTTTTAGTAGTTGTAGGTATATAATCTACCACTATCAACTGAAGTTTGAATTCCTTTTCAAGAATATGCTCTAACTCATCCAGGAATATGAAGCTTGCATAGGAACTGTAGGTGACATTTTGTGATGGGCACACTGCAGCAGGTCTGGGTGGAAGAAGGTTGCCCAACTTAAGTAGATCTGAGCCCATAACCAGAGCGGTAGCCTTTGTTAAAGCTCTGCTCCAATAGCTGATTATATTGCTGAGCAAAGGACAATACCACAATAACTACCTGCATCTGCAGGGGCTGGACACCTTTTTTGACCTAGTCAAAGCCAGTAAAGAAATGAAATAGGCAAAGTCAAGTCACCAAAATCCTGTTTTTGCTTTTCAGTGGTGTCTTTGGTTGGACTCAGGCTCCTTTTTATTATGCCTTAAATGGATATAATTTTTTCAAGTTTTATTTCACATCTGTTGCTGCAAACTGCAGCAAAAGCAGCTGTTTCCCCAGAGGTGGCATAATAATGATTGTGACTGTACATTTCAATGCTACCATGCATGCCAGGGTGCTTGTGCTTATCGGCTGACAAGGGTGCTCAGAAGCATCATTCACTCAAGACATTGCTGCACATCACATCCTAGTGAGAATGCTTGCAGCCAGCTGGAATCTGTTCTCAGTAACTGCCTGTAAAGATTGTCCAAACCTTCCTCCCTTCAAAGTGACCATCACTAACCAAATGCCTGTCCACCCGCTGAGCCAAACCAGTTCAAAGGGGAGCACTACAGTGTCTGTGAACAAGCTCTGCTGGATACGAAGAGGATAGAGTGAGATGAATCCTACAGAACAGCAAATGCTTTTCATCTTACTCCAGTAATTCAGCACAGGATTATTCTTTGGGTTACTGAACCCAAGACTTTTTGTCGTTTTCTGGAAGGGGTTTTGAACACTTCCTTTCTAAGACTTTTGCAGATTAATCTGAGACATAGGAATTATTACAAGCATTTGGTTTCAAATTCCCTTTGTTCAGTTTCACTGGACTACTCTGACTATATCACTCTCTGTAAATACCCCTCCCTTTTTTGGAGGCTGTCTCTTTCAACCACCTAGGGCTCTGTTGCTGCTCCATAAGACGAGATTTGCAGTTGTTCTTCCCATTCACCACTACCTAGCTGAGCTCTTCAGTCAGCCCTCTGGCTACTCATTCAATGTCAGTAATACTGCGTTTAACTTTCCAGGGGAACAAACAATTTTAGAAGTTGTTCTGCACCCCAAAAAATACCTTCATCCGCTTATATATTTCACAGAATGGCATGTCTGCTCTTGTTGCTTTTTCACAGTAATAGTCCAAGTGTTCAAGCTTTTAACACTGCCTTGTGGTTGAACAACAATGAGAAACACCATTGGTAACTAGAACTGAGAGCAGCAGCAAGTACAGATGCTCCACTTATGAGCAGTTCAGAGATGCAACCAGCTGAAAAGATCCCCTTTTTCAAAAGCAGGATTTCTTCCTAAATGAGCTATGAAACATAGGTCCTGACTGGCTACAGCCATAAAAAAGTCCCATAATTCTCAAATTATCAGTGACTGACGTCTTAGCAAATCTGAGAAAGTCTTATCACTGCTTTCTGCTGCCTTAAACATAATTTTCAATTATACTCCTTTTTAACCATCTTAACTGCTAGGGAGTCCTACTGTCAGGATTAAACAGATGTTTTATTTCCTGCCAAAGGTGGGTGAAATAATAATCACCAGCTCTGCCTCATTGGCTGCCATGTGGTCTGGAAAGACGCCATATGCCCAGCACTCAGAGACGGCTGCTGACAGGAGGCTTATTTATTATTTACCTAATCAATTTAAATACTGTCTTTCTTTCAGAAAGCACATTTCTACTCTTTCTGGGGAGATATGTACAGGACTCATCAAGCACCCTCCTCTAGTGAAGTGCATCTTCTGTTTAAAGAGCCAATATTCCACTGGCACAGCACAGCCAAAACCGATGACCTTGTACTTGAAATTGCACCGTGCTCATGAGCTGTCACAATCAGTTGTAAAGGTTGTTCAAATTCAGCTCTGTGTACAATAATAACAGTTTTCTATTACTCTTAATACTTTTGAAGAATTTCCTTGAAGTGTGTACCTGTCCTCCAGCATGCAAATAGTGTGAATGAGAGCAAGCTGCTCGTTGCTAACCTGCCTCTTGAAAACTGCTGCTGCATCTCCACAGTGACAGGATGTAGTGTCTCAGGTGTCAGGCATGGGGCAGTATCTCCCACCAGCTGACTTGTGATCCTCTTTCTGGCCATCCCCCATCTTCCACAGAAGCTGAGGGGTCTGAGGCGAGCACAGGCTGTGGCTGAAGGGTGGGGTGACCAGAGAGTGCAGAGAACACCAGGCAGTGCATGTGCGTGGCAGCTTCCACTCCTTCCCTGGAAGGTCCAAGGAGAGGCAGGTAAAAAAAAAAGGGCACTTTCCTTGTGAGGATGGCACATGAGGAATCCTAGGCAAGAGGTGACAGTTGGACCCCTCTGCTCTGTGGAGTAACGAAGCAGAGTGCCAAATACAGTGATTAGTGAGGACAAAGCCATCTGGCTTCTGTCCTTTAGCAGCACTCTTTCAGTATCTCTCTTCCTATATACCACAAGAGATCTCCCTGAGTTTTCAGCAACCTTTGTAGCCTTTCTGAATCATACTCCATGGCCCCATCTACAAATGACAGGGAGAGTAAGGTGAAGAGAGAAAAAACAGAGGAAGATGATATAGTGGACAAGAATCTGAGATGCCTTCAGGCTTTATCTTGAAATATTACCTCTGTAGTGCCGGTTATGGCAGCCACCACCAAGGCAGCAAGTCCTTTAGAGCTGGAGCCAGTAATGTACTTATTGAGGGATGGTGTCGAGTTGTCAGAGGCAGAAGTTTGTAGGCTGACATATAGGCATTGTGAGGACAGGAGTAAAGGCTGACGCAAGTACTTCTGCAAATTGATGAGAGACTGGGGAGCAGACTGTACTGAACTCCAGCAATGTGTATCTGCAGGTAAGGATGCACCAGCATGCTTCCATATGAGTGACGTATGGCTGTTTCCAAGGAGCATTTGAAAAATATTTGGTTCAGTTTCTCCAGGTTCTCAGTATTTCACCCTGAATTCCTGTCTTCCTTCTCTTTTATGATGTGTACGTTTAGGCTAAAAATAGTCAGAAGTACAATGCAATCCATAAATATGTTATTTTTGTTACTTTTTTGTAGTTAGGAATGAAAAAAAGGTCAAGAACTGGGTTAGGAACAGTGGGTTCCTTTTCATTATTAAACAGTGTCCAGAGAGCAAGTGTGGTTTTGGGATGTAGGTTTTTTTGGTCTTCTCTCTGAATAGGTGTTACTGGTAAGATGGATAAGACATCTTTTTCAAATAAAAATGCAACCTTGAAAAAAAGGCAATTTTTTCACAAATTCAGTCATTTCCCGTCCTCAGCATGTTATTTGGCAATACACAGACTTCCAGTTGGTTTCTATTTTCTTAGAAATTGTAGTTGCTCTCTTAAAGGATTTTACCCACTTACTGTTTGTGTGTACAAAACCATCTCCTATTGTCAGACTTCTGAGCCTTAGTAAAGCAGTGTCACTGACTGGTACCTTACTTGTTCTGTTTCCTGTTTCACGTGAACATATATTTACCTTAGGGCATAAACAATTTGAAATAGCTTTTCCTATCTTTTCTTACAGTTCTAACTTTTAGTATCATAACTGATAAAACTTGACTGATGTCTAGTAACAATACTGAGCTGCTGTTTGTAAAAATTGCAGCTTTTTCTAATGTTTCTAATGTTTCTTGAAGAAGTTGCACTATTCCCCTGAGCTAGCTTCAGTTGCCAGATTCTTTCTCTAATTTGTGTAAGCATTGCCTGATGGCATGTGCAGAGCTCCAAAACAAAATGGGCGCTTAGAAATGCCAGGATGGGAGGTTTAAAATCTTCAGTTTCTTTTTAAATACTATTTTGGAGACTGGATAAACAAAATTTCAGAAGGATGAGGGTGAGATTTCCAGCAAAATGGTCACTGCCAAGTCTAAACTACTGAACTGTCTTTGTACAGTACCAAGAACTGGAAACTATTTCTCTTGTGCTATTCTCTTAATTATTTCTCTTGTATCTCTCTCAGGTGAGATGCAGTGGTGTTGAAGATTTGCTATTTGTGTCTATCATTCATTTAGGAGCAAGAACACTGAAATGAACCCTTTATTCACGAAAGCTGCCACCCAGCAGAGAATGTTGGCTGATGAACTGCGAGGGCTGGGAAGAGATGTGTTCAGGGAGCAGGACCTGGGCACTGCTATAATGTCTTTTCTGCATATGAAAAGTTCCCGATGAGTTGACCCTCAGTGAGATCCATTACATCCAGTGGCCCCCATCAAACGCAAAGCCCATAGCTCTGCATTGCTTTTGCTAATCCTATAATCATCTATTGCAGGCTTGTCTTAAATAACTATCAAGCCTATGTTGACTTCAGGCTTTTCAGCTTGAGTTCACTCATGATTCCTATTTTTTTGTTTCTGTTGGCATTTCATAGCTCACCTAACCTGCAAGGGCCATGAACAAAGTAGGTGAATATGCAACCACTTGCTGGCAGAGCAAACAGCTCTCAGACAAGAGGATTGTTATTAAAACAGGTTGTTTAGTTGGCAGAATTGACTTTCTTTGTTGCCATGGGTTGCCCAAGGTGAGCATGACCTCTGTGGGCTCTGAAACTCTCTCATAGGTGAGCTGAGCAATGCTGGAATACAGCTTTTAAGTTGGATTAACTGTGAATCTAATAGAGAAAACACTTCAGAGAGAGTAAAATTATTAAAGTGCACAAGTAAGGATGAAATGTAACTTTTGATCCCATAGGACAAATGTTCCAAGGTGGAGAATGTGATTATTTGATATGGTCAGTCATCATGGCACTTCAAAGAAATGTTTTCAGCCTCCTCTTAGGGCAGAATTCTACCTTTCCAGGTGCAAGGAAGGGCTGTGGAGAGGCAGGTGTGTGCCCAGTGGACAGAGATGGGTCTCTACTCTCCCACTGTGAATAAAGTAACAAAATCATGCACCCACCTCACCTTTTCCACCCAGAGCATGTCCCCACATATCAGGTCTGTTGCCTTTGAAGTCTTGATGCAGTTTCATGTGCATCATAGAAGAATCCCAGCACTTTGGTACTAACTGCAGTTGAAATTATATGTACTGGCTGGTCTTAAGATATACCAGTCATCCATCCAAATAAAATTCTGAATTGCTAGCTGCACCCTTGCAACATAATGTATTCACATGGCCTAAGGATAAACATGATTTATGTTTATGGAAAAGAATGTATTTGTTTCTTGCTCAGCTCACTAGCTCTCTAGCCACCATCTGCAAATCTCTTACTCTGTAAAACTACATTACTATCCTTTAACTCTTTCACCAGGGCTGCAGTGCAGATCTACTGGAGATTCACCTGAGCTGAATGAAGTTTTCTGTTTGATTAAGGCCAGTGGGTTGTTTGGTTTGGGGATTTGAGATTAGTTCTCACACCTTAAGTATTTCACTTTAAAACTGTGCTATGGCTCTGTTACAGCACAGCTAAAAAAACAGTTTCTACCACAGATGTTACAGTCAAATCAGTTTGAAGATTTCTGATTTCTGAGCTAAATTACTATTTCTTACCTAAAATTATTACTAGAAGGTGCAGCACAGTGCTAAGCTGTGCAAATATATATTAAGCCTTGGACTACCATGAAGAATATAGAGTAATACTGTAAGCATGAGTTAGTTATGAACCACAGACACTTAAAAATGAAAACAACACTTTTGCAGCCTGATTCTTGCCTACCATTACAGGATTCAAATTTAAAATTCAACAGATTCTAGGTATCTAAGTTCAAGTAAAGAACAAAAAAAATCTGAGTTTGGTGCCTGTGAAGCCTCCATGTTATGGAGTGATTGTGAACACATTTACTTGACTAGTACAAAGTCTGTGTGTAATTGAGGAAAACAGGATACCATGCTCAAGTATCCCTGATCCTTATCCTGCCCCATTCAACTTAATTCTGTAATCAGCACTTACATCATGGAGAGGCTGGAAATATTATCCAGGCCTCCCCTTTGGCGCTGCAGTATCTTAAACGAGTCCCTGCCTGTAAGGATCTGCTTTCTTCAAAAATTTCACCCTGTCCCATGGTCAGCAAACTGCCAGCAAAACTGGAACATAGAAACAGGTTAAGCTCAGCCTACTTCTGCCTTCAGGTCAGTTGGTTTTACAGTTCTCAAGCACAATCACTCAGCATCCAGCTGGCGTCCATTTGACTACAGTTGATGCTGGAGGGGCGGGAACCAACCTCCCTCGTTGCTGAGTTTTATCCTGTAAATTCAGCCAAAAGAAACTAGTGCGCGCCATCTCGTGGCCTTGCACAGCTACTTGCCGGCAACGAATGGAGCTCCAATTGTGACAGCGAGGTTTAATGTAGACAGGACTTAAAAGATGGCCGTCAGGGCTATCAGAAGCAGCCCCACTATATGACCCCACCATATCCATGAAACTTTCAGCAGCAGTGCCATGACCTTGCAGCCTGAGCAGCTGCCTCCTGGAGCAGCAGCAGAGCATCAAGCTGCAAAAGGCACCTCTTTAGCATGTGCTCACGCACTGTTGAGACAGCCCTGCCTTCAAAACAAACACAGGTACCAGTGAACACCACCGCCCCCAGAGCGGCCTTTGGTGGAGCCAGAAATTACCTTATGCATTTTAGAGTAGGTCATACACATTAATCATTCTTAATTACATGCAAGGCTGGGGATGTTCATGGTACATCTGTCTTCATCTGCTCTCAGCTCTTGCTAAAGAACACCATGTGTCAATGCTTTAAATGAAGCTAATGTACCTGTTCCTAACACTTTATTAGGAGCTGAATACATGAACTTATGGAAACAAGTTTACATCGGTTGTCAGTCTCTTGGCCTATCTTAAGTTCCTATTCCTCCTTACTCTTTTCTTTCTAGAAAAACAAGTCATTAAGAGACCCTTTCCAGAAGTGATTAAGGTATTTCATTAAATCCAGTTGGGAGAATTAAAAAAACAGAGCCAGAGTGCAATAGTATGAATTCAAGGTCTTGGCTTTTATTTTAAGTAGTAAGTTTTTGCCTTCTCAGTGTTTTAAGACTTTTTAGCTGGGGGACTACAGCTTAAATCTGCACCACTGAATCATCTCCAAATTTGAAGTCACATTATCTTTAGCAGAATTGCTGATGGCAACACTTAAACACTGCCTTACTTCCACTGCTCTCATAGCTATCAAAAGGCTGGATATATAGTCAGCAACAAGGGACTTAAAATAGCCAACAGAAGTGCAAAACTTCAGACTAAGCATCTTATTTTGCCTACTACTACAGACAACTGCATAAACTCTAGGAAAGTTTGTAGCTTACTGTTGGAAAGCATAAAATCACCCCAGATAACTTCAGATGTTATTCCAGAGGACCTGTGCAATACTGTAAGAACAAAAACAACTACCCAAGGATTCTAGTTCAAAGCATCTGATTACAATCAGCAATTACTCTAAATCTGGTATGTGACGAAGCTTCTATTTTTACTGTTCTTGGAGTTGGAAGTGTGTAATGATGTTGCAGAGAAGACTGTTTGACTTGTGAGGCTCAGTGAAGCCTGATATTAACATAATTTCTCTGTATGCAGGAAAGAAAAGAGGGACCATGCTTCTTCTCATGTCAAGGTTTAATTCTGAGGTATGTGACACTGGATTTACAAAGGTAAATAAAAACACATTCTGAGAAACAGCGAGTGCCCTATTTAGCAAGGCAGAGGGATTTCACACTCTAAGCAGCTGAGGAAACCGCCCACAGTATGAAAAAAGTATTTGGGGTCTGGCTTTGACACAGGATTTTGCCATTACAGGTGAAGAGGAATGTGCAGTAGTGGTGCATAGGAAAGACAAATACTTAAGTGATAAAGCTGAGACAGGACAACAGGTATTAGATAAGGCTTTCACTTGAACTAATTATTTGAGACATAATATTATTATGATCAGCAGTCAGATGGAACTACTACTCCAAACACCAATCAGGCCAACTCCATTGCCAAAATGAATTACACAGCTGTTGAGACAGACTTTAACTCCAACCTGCTAATCATATGGCAAAGTTTGTATATGCCTGTAGAAAACACATAAAAAAGAAATCTCAGTAGTACAGAACTGGAGTGGTACAGAAGAATTTTCTGTATCAACTGTACCTGATACCAGGAACAAAGGTTATCACCTGGAGTACAGTGCACACAAGAGTTTATACAAGTGTATCATCTACAGTTCATCTACAATTTTCATCCTAAAGACCAATTTAAAAAGCCAAGTATGAATCATATGCAGGCAGATTTCATGACTCACTGCTGCAATGGATTTAACCACAAGTGCTGATCCTGCCTGCCATTAAGATGTCTGGTATTCCCTCTTGGACCCATTACTCTAGTGGGGAGCCCATTCACAGATCTGTGCTAGAGCAAGCAGAGCTAAAAAGTTAAATGAGACTTCAAGAGTTAAAAAAAAAAAGTGCTATTTTGTCACACAAAGAATAAAATTCCAGGAATTTATTGCTATATGTATGCTTAACCATTAATTCATTTTACAGTAGTCATGAAGTGCCAAATTGTGTGCTACATTTAACATTCCATGTATTCTCTTCCAAAGGCCATTTTACAGGGGGCATATGAAACAATGCAGCAGCAGTCACAAAACATGGCTTGAGCATCTCTCAAGAGCTTAAAGACAAAGATTTGTGTACAAGCTGAATAACAAGATGTCAGTTAACAGGTCACTCAGCAACTTAAACAGAAATATCTTTAGGTGTAAGTTTTTCAGCATTAAAATTTACAACTCAGACTAAACATTCTCATCCCCACTGTAGTAACAAGATACTTGCAAAGAACAAGAACTATGGTACGTAAATGTCACACGCAAGACCCGCTTCATTTCTATCAGAAGCAAAAATTGCTAATTATGAGCAAGGACAAGCCTAGCAGGGTAAGGCTGTCAGCCTGTGTTCAAAACATACACCTCCGAGTTTGGCAGTGGAATTCTATTTACCACCTTGACTTTTTTTTTGGTAACATACAAGTAATCTTCCTCCCCCTCCCACACTTTATAAACCCCCTTTTATTTTTATTATACCTCCGTATTATTTACAGGACTCCTAAAGATTAAGTACAAACGAGTATGAAATTAATGATAGCTTGCTTTCCAAATATGTATCCCATGGCTAAATAAATACCAAGCCAATCCAACAGAGTGAACTGGAGTTATGATTCAGAAGCTTGTGTATCTGTGACTCCAGTTGTTTTCTCATTAGCTGTGGAGGATTCATTTGATCTGTCAACAATAACTGCCTTGGAAATTGGAGCAGCACTATCCAAGGTGAGTGTAGAGGTCTGTTCTACATTTACAGTAGTGCCAGGGTTGACGGAAAAGCTTCCAGCTTGAGTGATAGAGGGAAGCAAATCTGTAGGCACTGTAGATGCCTCTGTGACCAAAGGAAGCACAGGAACACACTTGGGTGGCATTGATAGAGGTGTTATTCCCATTAGATTCAGAGGCGGTAAGGAGGGAAGGGATGGCAAACCTAAAGAGAAAGATGAGAAAAAAAAGGCAGTGAGCTGCTGCGTACCACAGACAGATCTGGAGACACACTCTTTGCTTAAAAATTCTACCTTCTCTTATCTCCCCCTATTTCCTCTCTTGGAGAGGAGGAAGCCTTTTGAACTTAGCATGAGCATGACATATGTGCAACACTGACTCAGCAGGCTTGTTTCAAGCCTGATACTTTTCAGGTTTCAGAACTGAAGAATTAGAATAAATTCGAGGTTACTTGTAACTCCCCAGAGGACTAGGTATTTAAAGCATTAATACTGATTACCAGGTTTTTCTGGCCTTCACTGAAACTGCCAGAAACAGGAAGTTAACAAGAACCACATTCCATATGAGCTTCCAGTTTCCTTTTGCTTGTTCCACGTGCACCTTCAGCATTTTTTTATTCAGAACTGTAAATCTAGTATTAGGACATACTTTCAGCACTCAGGCAGGGAGCTCTGATCTCCTCATCTAGCATAAAAAGAAACACTTCATATTTGCTGGTACCTATATACTTATACTTTCACTCTAGGCACAGTATCTTCTGAGATCATAAATCAGGTAAGAGAAAATGAAACATCTAAATACAGACACAAGTTCAGAATTAGTTTACCTAAAGACATATTCCTTGTCTACCTAATCTGGGTACTAACATCCACTCCCATCTCAGGAAAACTCCCCTTTAGGACTTCCCCAGATGGCTCTAAATTAGAGCCTCAAGAATAAAGGGGACTCTAATTACAGTGTTTCATTTTACAGAAGCACATACCAGGCTGTATGATTTCTGGAACAATCTGTGGTGCAGGTAAATTAAGTTTGGACAGGTCAGTCAGGTTAGGAAGCCCTGCTGGTAATGGCATCAGACCTAAGAGAAGAATATAAAAGTTACAGCTGAAAGCAGAATTATTTTGTCTGAGATATTCTTGATACTTTAAAACTTATTATATATTGCTTTACATTATAATTTTTACATGTAAGAATCCAAATTCACCTGAATTTCAGCTTTTAAGATGGACAGTGAAAATGGATACCTATTGCAGGAAGTCTGGACTAGCAAATATTCCAAAAAATTCCGAACCTTTCAAATTTTTCTGAGGAAAGCACAGTCTTATTTCAAGAAATTCGAAAGTTTGCATTTCAAGTTCAGCCTCCAACAAAGATAGTTGTTTCACCACAGCACTGTACCAGAAGCCCTCCACTCCCAATTTGAACAGCAGACAATAATAACAGAATTAAATACATAGTATTCCCTGATCCCTAACATTGATTACTGTATTATTAGTCTTTTCTACTTGGTTCATAACTAGAGTTAAACACAAAAAATATATGGAAAGGCAATGCATGCCTTTCCATCATTGTGTTTGCTATGAAACATCTTTCTGCTCCTGAATTTCCCATCTTAGAAGAGCTGCATTTCTGGCAAAAGGACTCTGTTCCTACTTTGTGTTTAGCTTAGAGGTGGCTAATTTGGAAATAAACTGTTGGTACTACAGTATTAAGATAGAGAGGAGAAAGTCTTAAAGCAGGGCCACTACATAGAGATTTTGATTGTAACTCAGTCATCTTTCACTGTTCATGAAACAGCCACAAAGGCTGACATAATCTGACTCAATAAGCTTTCAGCTCAGCTACAAGCAACTTTGGTTTGAACTTCTTTTGAAAGCTGGAAAGAGCCGAACTTCATACAAATTCACTAAAATTTAAAAACTCCTGTATATTTAATATGAACAATTTCACTAGTATGCCAATGCAAACTACAAGAAATATTCTAATTTGTTATCAAAAAAAGCAGTGATACTATTCAGAGAAAAACGTGGAAGGAAAATTCATATTTGCAGATTTCAGGGAAGGGGTAAATCGGTGGCTGTTGAAGAAAAGGACATTAATCTTATTCTGCTTAGAGAAAATAGCAAACTACTACGAAGTTCAGCTTCTGTTAAAAGTTCTCTGCCCTTGTCTGCATGCACTGAGCTCTACTACACATCTTTTGTGCATTAGAGAATGTACCCAAGCTTACAACTCTTGGACATATCTTTATCTACTTGTCTCAAGCATTCAAAACAAAGTACAACTCCTTCCTTGCTTTGGAATGCACAATTGAGTCCTATACCATCGCACCAAAGACACAGTAAAATCCTATACAATCCTTATTTGACCCACTGTGAAAAATTCTGGAATACTAGTCCTTGAAATTTTTATTATTATCAGGAAAGAACTCTGTAGACAGACTCTTACTTTTGTTATACCAGTTTAAATTAATGTGTAATTCAGAAACAGTAACTGCAAAATAATTTCTATATTGTTAGCCCTGTATTTATATTAGGGAAGAGTGATCAAGCTGAGTATTAAAAAGGAGTTTCCTAAAATGGGTATTTTATGGATGAAAGGAATGCAGAAATAGGCAAGATGCCTTCTCAGATCTCTGATGTCTGAGTGCAAAGGACACACTGGAAGCCGCATTTATTTGCAAAGTATTTTGCAACACACAATTTATGACCTATAGAAAGTAACAATATATGAACTCAAGAAATTTTGCAAATAGAGAAACAAAACCTTGCTGAGAAACCCTGAAAGCTTCATCTACTGTTCAGGGCATCCTAAAAGGTAAACATTTTAACCGTTGCCAAGTCACTCCTCTGTGCTACAGACATGCTGTGAACGTGCTCTAAGAAAAAGGATTCTTCATGCTGTAGAGGTTGTACAGAGATCTTTAAAGTGAAATGTCTAAGTCCTATGAAGTTATACATTCCCCAAAAAGCAGTGGAAAAGACAGCTCTCTACACTTGCTTCCTTAAGACTTCTGTTTCAGAAATGTTTTAAGAAATTTCACCTACTCACCTGGTAATGTAGTTGCTGGGTTAACTGGTGGCACAGAGGTAAGGGACTGACTGACTTGTGGTGGTAATAATGGAACTGTTGGAACACCTGGGGGAGCACACAGGGAAACAGCATTAATTTTAAGCATACAGCACTTCAGCTCCTTTCTTCAAGTACAAATAAATAATTGCTCACAAGAAAATTACTATTTGCCTTAACTATTAAGCACTGATGAAGAAAAACTATTCTAAATAATACACATGATATTTCTGATAAAAGTAATTTGAAAATATTCTGGGACCAAGTAAGGCATGATTCCAGTACTTTAGTCTCAGAAAAGTGTAAGAGAAAATTTTATTATCTCTTTTGCCTTCTATTAAATTAATTAGAAACATCTCTGAGAACAAAAGTCAGAAAACCCAAGCATTCCAGGTCAATTAGTCTAATACCAACCTGTCCTGAGAACATTACTGACAGTAGCTGAGGGTGAACTAATAGAAAGTCCTGAAAGACTCTGCTCCAGGCCTGCTGACCCAGGAGGGAGGGTAGCTGGTGGATTTACTGATGACAGTTGAACCTTATTGAAAGGGGGAAAAAAACGTTGCATCATTAGGGTTTGCTTCCACAAGAACCAGCAGAAGAGAAAAGCAATATAACATCAGAATCTATTTCTACTAAGCCAAAGGAGATACCACAACTTACCTCTGTGAAGCCATCTTTGAGGGGACTCAGAGATGCACTAGGCAGCTGTCCTGGGAGAGAAATTTTCTTTCCCTCTTCAAAGGGGCGTGTAGGTATCCTATGCAAATATCCATAGCCGATGCCACATCCCAGGCTTTTAAAATATGAACATTTGGAAGTCAGTGAAATGACTTCACAACCACAGACTACAGCAAACAATGCATGAAAGACTCAAGACACCAACAAGTTTCAAGGCAAGTTCTGTACAACCTTCCCCTCCTGCCCCAATGTTGCCTGATTTTCTATGGAGAAATAATCAATACAAGACAATTGAAAGGAAATCCTGTAGCTTTTAGCAATGAACATTCAGCACAGAATAAAATCCATTATTAATTAAGCCAAGCAGATATACCAGATATACAGCTTGGAATTTGACTCACCATTGTTCCTTGCAGTGCTCTGTTCTGGCTACTACACAATACCTCAAGGATATACTATTATAAGGCTAATGACTATCTGGAGCCTAATGCAGAAAGCAACTGTTGCACTTCATGCATTTCTGCACTAGCTAATTTACTGATTTATACCCCACTCATTAGTAACTGCATCTGAATTTCAAGTCTATTTATAATTTATTACAGCAGAAACACCTTTGATATAACAACACTCTTTTCCTGTCTTTGTAGAAAACTTCAGCAAGCAGTTTTTAGGCTGGTGCAATAAGAAACTTGCCCCATCCCCCTGTAACATATTGTCTCCTTACCTGCCTTCTCCACCCCACGCAGAATTTGGAGTAATCACCACTTCCCGACAATTATCTGTGTCTGTGTTGTACACATAAAGTTTTAATGGCTTTGCTTCGTGTGTTTCAATAAGGGAAAAGAGATCTTCAGACTGCAAAAAGATAAAAATGAGTAAGGGCTTTCTTGTCCTTATTTTATCATTTGACATTAGATTAATCATTCTAGTCTTGACTTTCTTGTAACAGCCTTTCTGAACTTTGTAATAACCACATGCTGCAGTTGTTGCAGTGCTGCTGTTTAACACAAGGCCAACTTTAAAACATGCTATTTGAAATACTAATATTAGAGTACAAAAAGGTTTCTAGCTATATGAAGACATTTAAGAGCAGTTTTTATTTCCAGAATTGCATTTAAGAAGCACCATGCCAGGTACTTTCTTCTTTGTATTTGATTTGCATTCACTGAACAGAGATAGAGCCATGGATGTTTCAGACTGCCCTGGTACAATTGTTTCTGCAGTTTAAAATAAAAGAACTTACTTTTATATACTTACCTCATTCATGACAGTGTCTGCTCCAATGATATAGTCACTATGAGGTCTAAGTCCAGCTAATGCAGCAGGAGAATTTGGCTCCACTTCCTAGTTTTAAGATGGAAAGTTACAGAACAGTAGGCAACTGTCAGAGTGTTATAGAACAGTTAGATGTGCACTTCACACAAGTTTTGAGCTGGACAAACTGGCCAAGTTTTCAACACAATTAGTATTCCACTGCACTAATGACACAGTGGCAGTCCATCTTGATACCATTCTGGTGTTGTACAAAAGAGCTGTGAGTGTCATACGAAACCCTTGATTTAAATGCAAGATGTGACAATATACATACACACATACAGTTCTAGTTCAAAAGTCTTCCCAAACTCAAAACCAACGAAGAGAAAACAGACCATTTTGATCTTGTGACTTATCTGCATCACTTGCAAGTTAATTTTTAATAGTAAGATAAAAACAGTAAGCAACAGCAAGAAAAATACTTCAAGTCCATACATACCAAGACATGCCAGACATTTTCATTGGCCCCATCAAAGCTGCAGAAACGAATGCTCACTCCCAGTAGGCCCTGCCCACCCCACATGTTGCTGGGGGTCACTGATGTTTCTCTCAGTTCTAGTGTTTTGCTGCTGTACACGAGCATTTTTACAGGTTTTTCAACATTTGCTTTCAACAGATCCTTGAGAGTGTCATTGTCTTTATTCTGCAAATGTTCAAACAAGGGCTTGGGTTAGTGTTGAACAGAGCCAGCATCCAGTTCTACAGCTACACTTTCCTATTTCTAAGGTTCTATGAACACAGTCCAGTATCAGAATATGTATTTACAGCTATTTTGTAACGAGTTTTTCAGTCCCTTCACAACTCTGGCAAAATCCTGGGTTTTTCCAGTAACAGGTCACACCTTCCAGACATGAATTAATTTAATTGAATCTGTGGTAAGATGCACCTTGCCCTTTTCAGAGGCTTTCTCCAACACAGGCATACTGGTGAAAGAGCTTACCCACAGATGCTTTCTTCCACCCCTATGGTGGTCTGCTCTTTCACTACAGCTCTGCTTGAAAGCTTTCCCCCAAACCTCCTGCCCAGCCAACAGCTTTGACATTCAACCTATTTCCACCGCAATCTCTCACAGAAGTGGTTTTACAGACAACTGGGGGGCAGCAGCACCAGCCCCCAGTGGTGGATCAGTAGGCAGCACTATCTCGGTGCAGATGTTTGCAGAGAGCACGTTTGTCCATCTGCAGCCTCATTCTCCAGCTAAACTGTTGGTAGAACTGTAACTACAAGGTAAAGAAAAATAATTTCTGATGCAGTTCGTCTTTCTCATTTTAAACTAAGGAGAAATATCTTATACATATACATTTAAATAAAACAAATACAGTAGTTTACCTTTAAAAATCAGATTGTCAACTCATTGTTTATATTAAAAATTACAGAATATCAACGCACTCACCAATCTTGAACCATTAATGGACACAATAAAATCAAAGAATGGCTCCAGTCCAGCTCTATGCCCAGGTGAGTTTTCTTGTACCTAACAAAGTTAAACAAGAATTTAGTAAAAGTGTACCAATGCTGATTCACAGATTAGAATTTTATTTCTACTTGTGCCAGCTGTAGTTCTAGAAGCTACTAATATTTGTATGTATGATTTTAAAATATTCAAATGTAAACTTTAGGGAAAAAAAATCCCTCCCTTAAAAAAAAGAGGAAGATTTCAAAAGAATTAGTAATTTATAAATTGAACAATGACACAACAGAACACGTTCCCTGGGAAAAGCATTGCTTAACAGTTGTAGCAGATAAATGGTAGATATTTGTTTCAATACAGGAGATTATGGTCAAAGAACAAGCTTAATGTATTCTGAAAAAAATTGATTAAAAATCCCTGTCTTTCCACAGAAGCACCAACATTGGACCTTGCTTTTTATGTTATGCTTATTAAAGGAAAAGTAGAGTCACATCTGTGTAAGCAGGGGTTGTTATCTCATGATTAAACATCACCTGCTGACATTCCTGACACACAGAGGGCAACCAGTGATTCATTAACATACCATCGAGTGGCAAGGAAAGAGAGGTGCAATTCTGCAGCCATGGCAGCTGAAGTAATTCAACCACTCCACTAAGACAAAGCCTAAGGATTGGGTACACACTGCTCCCAGTGCTTTTAATTCCAGCTGGAGTAACTGAGAGACATTTTGACAATGTTGTTCTTTCCCTGTCACGTACATTGCTGACAAAGAAAAGTAACTCCAATATGGCTGATTTTTTCTACAGCCTTTTTAGTAAAGACTATCTTTCTTTATTTGTAAGCTGATTGTTTTACCCACTGCCTTTTTCTTTTATGTATTACAATCACCTTCCACCAAGATCTAAAACGTAACCCCTTACAGTGTGGTTACATGTTATTCCACCTGACAGAACTGGTACAAATCTGCTCGTTTGTTCCATACTGGTCTCATTCTGCTGGAATTGAGTTTCTTAATATGACTTACCTAAACCCAAATATTGAGTATTTGAGACCTTCCTGCCAAAGAAAGAGTAAACAGTTTCATAAAAGGAGAATAAACCCCTCGATTTTCCTATGGACATGCTCCATAATTTATTCTCAGGCTTGCAGTTTCTCTAGTAACTAAGTCATTCAAAAGATCCTCTCCGGAGTCTGGTGTGGCCTTTTGAGTAGCAAGTAGGATGACCTTATACTGTTTGTTTAGAGGGGTGACATGAAAATACTCTAATAGCTTTTCTCAGTTCACCACCTATTGCACGTGACATATAGAACTTATATTTTGTGGTTTTAATGAGCCTTTATATCAAAATTAAACCAGCAGATAGTTTCAGAACTTACTGGAAAAACAATTTTAAAGACAGAACATATCTTCTTAAACCTCAGCACTAAAAATCAGTCAATCCAGAAAAATGATACATTTATTCTGGTAACACATCAGATTCTTAGGACTGGACACATCTCATGGCTTTGAAATTATGAAAGGCCAGACTTCATCTCATTCAGAGATATCCCTCCATTTCCAAATTAACTTCTTTAAAAAAAAACCCAAACCAAAATCACAACAAACCCCCTGCACCCTGACACAACATCGCTCCCCCATGACCTCCAAGAGATTATCTCGTGAACACTGTAAACCAACAGTGGCCAATATTCAATAGAGTAACCTTATGAAATGAGACTGAGTGCATGCAATAAATGAGAATTACATATGTCCAGCATCCATCAATGCCAAGCTTACTGGCACCTGAAATGCATAAATAATTTACTCAGAATACCAAACCTATATTCTGTCCCACACTGATAAAGAGACTGAGTTTCCAAGCTCCAAATGATTGGTTTGCAGAAAGTATGTTCAGATGTCAAACACCTTCCCCCAAATCCATCACAATCCCGAACATCTCTGCACGGTTTGTTTCTAAGAGGGCACACAGAAACTACTGGGAAGCTGTATCTAAAGGAAGTCAAGCCCTTACAGTTGCATCAATCATACAATGCACGTCAGAAGGAGCTGCCATCACATTTCCTCAGCTGCCATGCACAGGTTCAGCCACAAAAAGTTTCCTATTCCCTGGCTTGTTTGGCCTAATTTCACTGACAGAAAAGCATGTTTGTACCTGACAGTTCCAGAAATGGAAACCAGAAATTCCAAATCCATTCCACATGAAAAGTCTCTTCCTCAAAGAAGCAACATACTCAGCTCTGCAGAACAATCACACCCACCCCACTCAGATTTTCTGTCACACCACCTTACTTTCAGCCTGCACAACTCAGCACCATCACACAATGCCAAATGCACAATACGACTCTCTGTGGCCATGGTTCTCTTCCAGGGGCTACAGCAACAAAGGATAACCAGGGACCTTAGAAACTACAAGGGCCAAAAACCGTATTAGTGATGGACATCATAAAGATTCCATGCATACATACACAGACTCTGTGCCTCCTGAGCAATCTGAGCTTTTCTGTGTGCCCCAGGTAGGTGTTTAGTCACTTGCCTTTGTAATTGAGTAATTGCTGAGAAATAATCAAGTAATACCATTTACAACAGATGCCACTGCAGGCAACATACCATCCACAGCAGTTCAGGACGCCTCAATCTCTCAAAGCCAGCTGTTATTTCAGACATACAAGTTACAGACCCCTGTGGGTAAATGACATGACTTTCTAACAGAAGAGACAAACAGTGGCACAGACAACGCTGTGGAGCTGCACCACCAGAGCTTTTTAAGAGCAAATGAAGAAAATCTCCATCCAAATGCTCAATATCAGAAGCCAGAGAAAAAGGGCCTCATGTAGTGCTGCAGGACTTCAGCTTCTCACCAAGATGACAGTAGGGCTGCTGAGTTCATGGATTCCATACTGATTTCACTTTTAATTCACTGTGAATGACTAAAGAGAAAAAAGGTTTCAAGGTCAACACACTGATTTTAATCTGCATTACTGAAAAGACCTTTCTTTGTGAATACATGAAGCTTCTCTCTGCCCAACACGGTTCCGAACACTACCCCTCTGTGCCTACATAGTATGTATGGTACATACACATCACAACGAGTCTGCTCAGCAGCACAGTCACAACAAATTCAAGTCCCAAGCAAACATTCCAACCATAAATGGAATTAATCACTAAGACCCTGATTTTCAGAGGCAGGTGAAGGCTCTCACTACTTCTGAAAGTCAGGTAACTTAAACTTTCAGCAGCTTAGCTTCAGACACTAAATACACAACTTCCAAGGAGAAGAAGCTCTAAAGTTTGGTGTTTTCTCATATAAGAAACGCTTCCTAGTATTTACTTTATTAGCAAAGGAAGGTTCTTTGTAGTTCTTCCACCCACTCTGTAACTGGCAGTAAAACTTCATTACGTATCATGTACAATCAATTCCTGTTAGATCCATTTTATTCCAGTCAGCTATTTTAACACATTACACTTTATAACTATATTGAATTTCTTGATGAAATACCCAGTTTTCAACAGAAAAAGCTTTACAAGCTTTTTGGTAAGAAAACAGATTCCCTATATATAGCATAAATTTTTATTTTCGCACAGAGAATTTAACTCAAGCTTTTAAAATGTGAACCTCCCTTAAAAAAATAAATTATCACTTCATGCAACATGTTTGTATCACAACAACTGAAGCACTCAAGTAAGAATTAGAACTCTAAACTTTGTGCACTGCTGTTCAGTATCTTTTAGGGAGAACATCACAACACACAGTAGTGCACAAATCTCTCACAGATAAAAATTCTTACACAGAATCGTAGAATCATTTAAGTTGGAAAAGACCTCTAAGATCATCGAGTCCAGCCACTAACCCCCAAGTTCACCACCAAACCATAACCCAAGTGGGACATCTACACACTTTTTGAACACTTTCAGGGATGGTGATTACAACTTCCCTGGACAGCCTATTCCAGTGCCTGACCACCCTTTGATGAAGAAAGTTTTACAAAAATCAATTCTAAACCTTCCCTGGTGCAACTTGAGGCCATTTCCTCTTGTTCTGTCACTTGTTACTTGGGAGAAGAAATTGACCCCCACTTGGATACAACCTCCTTTCAGGCACATCTACAGGCACATCTGTAGAGAGTGATTAGATCTCCCTCCAGCCTCCTTTTCTCCAGGCTANCAGTGCCTGACCACCCTTTGATGAAGAAAGTTTTACAAAAATCAATTCTAAACCTTCCCTGGTGCAACTTGAGGCCATTTCCTCTTGTTCTGTCACTTGTTACTTGGGAGAAGAAATTGACCCCCACTTGGATACAACCTCCTTTCAGGCACATCTACAGGCACATCTGTAGAGAGTGATTAGATCTCCCTCCAGCCTCCTTTTCTCCAGGCTAAACAATCCCAACTCCCTCAGCTGCTCCTCACAGCACATGCACTCCACAGCTTATCTGGACACACTCCAGGCACCTCCATGTCTTTGTTGTACTGGGGGGCCCAGAACTGGACACAGCACTCGAGCTGTGGCCTCACCAGTGCCGAGCACAGGGGCACAACCACTGCCCTGGTCCTGCTGCCCACACTATTCCTGATACAGGGATGCCACTGGCCTTCTGGGCACCCTGCTGGCTCAGGATGTCAGCCTGCACCCTCAGGTCCTCATCTGCCAGGCAGCTTTACAGCCACTCTGCCCCCAGCCACGGGGTTGGTGTGACACCATCTATTAGCTGAGGAAACTGGCAGGTCACGACAACAGCCTGGGCAAACTACAGCAGTTTCACACTGCTGAACAAGAAAATTATCCAAAGTTCTCCTTCATTCTGCTTTGAAGGGCTGCAACAAATGCACACTGAGCTTTACACAGAGTCAGGCAGCTGCTCTGATCAGCCACACACCTCATGTTAAAGAAAATCTATGGAGGAGAAAAAAAACAATGGAGAAAATCCCTACAGGTCAACAGCAGTGAAGGCACCAGTCAGGAGAAAGATATAGGAGGACATTACAAGAGGAGTAAATGGAAGTACAACAGCAAAAGCACGTATGATGAATAAAATTCTATTCCAAAGAATTATTTTAAACAAATGACTGATTGCTAGATCTACCTATGAAGAGACTTGGGCAAGGAAAGGTAACTTTCTCTCCCTCTTACAAAAAAAAATGCTACATTTCAACGTCTAGAAGCCCAGCAGTGCAACCCAGAGCAACGTTTGCTGTCAATGTGCACATGATGAAACCACTCTCCTCGGGCAGTCCCAGAGTGCTCCCATTTCCTGCTACAACTACACTGCTGATACAGCTCACCAGGAGAGGAATATTGCACTGAATATCTGCAGAAGCAGCCACAAAGAACTGCAAATGTTACATCCGAAATGACTGATGCCATTGCTCACTTGCTGTGTGTATTTCTGCTCCTTTTTAAAGTGAGCAGAGGATGAGACTTTCTACCAGTTTTGCAGGAGGCAGCAGGTGCAGTCTAAAGGCCTCACTGAAATAAACCTGTAACTTGCAACAGTCTCAGTCTGTTCGCCCCTCTGGCAACTCGTACTTGGGTCCTGCAGCCACACTGAACAAGGTTAACTCCTTGTTTCATGGCCATTTCACGCATATTTTTTCATTTATCTGTGTTACACAAACAAATTCTTCCAATAACTGAAAAGGCTTTCTGACATTTCTCTTATTTTCCAACAAGTAATGAAATCTTTAAGATGCCTGTCCACAGAGAAATTGTTCTCACTCGTGGCATCTGAAGGTATCAATAANGGGCACTACGGCGGCCGCGAGGGGACATGGCGCCCTCCGCTCTCCTTCATGGCGCCCCCTGGCGGCGCAGGGCGGCGGTGCCGGGCGCACCCCGACGGCGCCAGGCGGGAGTAGTTGATTGATTTATCGATGTTAATTGAACTAGTAGGGTGTAGTAAATGGGCGCACAGAACAGAAAGCAGTCGGGTCATACTTATGCTGCCTTCGGTACTCCCACAGCTCTTCGTTNCCGGGCCGCACGGGGAACTACGGCGGCCGCGAGGGGACATGGCGCCCTCCGCTCTCCTTCATGGCGCCCCCTGGCGGCGCAGGGCGGCGGTGCCGGGCGCACCCCGACGGCGCCAGGCGGGAGTAGTTGATTGATTTATCGATGTTAATTGAACTAGTAGGGTGTAGTAAATGGGCGCACAGAACAGAAAGCAGTCGGGTCATACTTATGCTGCCTTCGGTACTCCCACAGCTCTTCGTTGCTCCGAGCGGCGGGGACGGGCCGGTGGGGGATGCGGGCGGCGCCGGGAGCCCAGCGGCGGCTGGAGCTGAAGCGAAGGGATCAGTGCGCTGGTACGGGGCGGATCGGGCGAGAAACGCCGCTCAAGGACGAGATTTTGCATGAACCCGTTTCGGGGCACGCATCGCCCCGCACACCTCAGGGGGATAACGGGGCGGTTTGTCGGTGCCGTGGCCCGCGGCCGGCAGGGAGCCGCTCCTGCGGGGGGAGCCCCATGGGCAGCGGTGTCATCCGGGCCGAGCGACGGTGGGTTATCAGGGAGCGTTGTGGATCTAAGGCTCAGACAGTCTCTTTCCCTCCGACAGCGCGCGTTGTGCCTGGAGGGCTTTTCCAGAGCCTGTCCTGGTTCCGATGCCACAGACCTCCAGGGAGGTGACCTCTTTATGGAATGCTGCTGTCACTGGTCTTCAGTAACGCACAAATAGCATTTGTTAGTGAACTGGAACACAGCGTGAGAGATCCTCAATTGAGGACGGAAAGGATTTTGGGATTAGCATGGTTCACTTCTTTTGGACTCATTTCCCTCTGTATTATCATAGTGCTTTATTGCTTACTATTAAAAGCCTCTGTGCGCTGTGCGTGGGATTTACCCTCCGTCTCTGCAGAGATGACCAGAGATGACCCCTTTCCACCCGTGGCCACCTGGCTGTGCTCAGGTGTTTCTACTGGAGCAGAGACACAGTGTTTCTCCAGGCACTCTCATTAGGCACGGCCAGTCCTGGGTTCTGTCTGCATACCAGTTCAGGCGTGTTTACCTCCCTACGCAATGTCTCTCATCGTTACAAGAAGAAATCAACTGTAGGATACCCAGAGGTTGCAAGGCAAAGTAAGAAGGCAAAGTGAATAATACGTATCTTTCAAAAATTTTTGTGTTCTTAATACAGTATGACAAATCTGTTACAGTAAGTTGATAAAGTAGGTCTAAAAACTATTCCAGCTTAAGCAAATGTCATGCTTCTATGCATATGCCATTTAGATTAGGGAGGAAAATCCCAATCATGTTCTTCTCTTTCTTGCTATTATTATTTATACAGACAACAGTATAACACTGTGTGATCCAGGGCCAGCAGCTGGGACTCACCACCCTTTATCCAAAGCGTCATAAAGGGTATGGTGGCAAACTACCACCCACAGCCATTCTTTTGCTCTCTTCTGGGAGAGTGGCTCATGTATGACACCTCTCCTTATGCTTCCAGGTAGATGCTGTCAATTTCATGGGTTGTTTGTAAGGCTTTGTGTTACTATGAGGCAGATTCTAGACAGATGTTGCCCTCCTGGCTGACTGGCTCTGAGATGCTGAAAACTAACCAATGGGTGAAAACCATCTAGTGAAGGTTTCTCTAGAGTATAGGCAATTTCATTGCTTTGCCTTTGGACTGGAAGACCCTTGAATTACTACATTAAGAAAAAAGCCCACACCTCAAGCAACTGTGCAATGCGTTTCTACACTCCCAGCCAAAGTGCCATGAATTCCAGAGCATTTTTAGACTACACCATAAATTTCAGTGACAATTCTATTTTCCCAAAAATTATGAAGAAGTGAGTTGCTCTGGAGCCAATAAACATTTCATTAATGGCAGGCATTTCCTACTCAGAGTTTTTATTGGGTCAGATATAATAATTGTTCACATGCTTCACTGGAGACACTAAATCCCCACTTCAGCATGTTGCACACCTCATCCTTAAAAAGATATGTCTTAACAGAAACTGCAAGACAGACACTGCAAAATACCTCTTAGAGGCCCTTTCTCCACTCATTGAAGACTGTAAAGAAAAGATTTGAACTTTGATTTCTTTGGGGAAAAAAAAGGTGACCGTTATCCCAAGCTTGATACTTCTGCCCACCAACACCAGAACCAAAAAGAGTAACAGTGCTTTGCCATTGAAAAGTTGTCATTTTAATGAATATGCACTTGCAAGTCCGTGATGTGAATACTAGTCTTTCACACAGTTCCATCTGGCGTCAGAATGTGTAAACAGCCTTAAAACTGTGATTGGCCAAATTGTACAGTGCTGATTTTGTAAGCCTAACTTCTAATTATCATTTTCCAGTAAGTAGCAAAGCCAAACCCACCACATGCAGAGTTAAAGGTGAAAAACCCCGTGTCCTTGGCAGTAACACTTCTGTTGCTGAATTCTGCTCCTGTGAAGTGTGTGAGGGGCTGAGGAAGAGCACCCTGGGAATTTGCAGTAGCTATTGCATCCAACTGTTTGTGAAAGGAAATACAAATTTTATCTATTCTGACTGCAGTTACAAGAGTGAAGTGTTACTGAAGGAGGAATTATCTTCATGTTTCCTAAAGGTGATAGTGGTTTTGGGGGAAACAAGGCAACAGAGATTTTGCAGCTCCATGAGTCTGCTCAGACATTACACCCTCTGAGACCCAGTCAGTATCACTGCACCAGTAGCCAGTTTGTCTTATTCCCACAGCACCAAAGAAATTCCATTTCCCCGTTCCTCGGGAGATCTGTAAAATTTCCATGCCTGCATATGGTCAAGTCGGAAACGGGCAGCCATGTTTTGTTCTTCCAACCAACCACCAAGAAAAAAATTAACTCTATCTCAGCCCAAACCAGGACAACCACTGAAGTCAACCCTTCAGAGAAGTCTGAACCTAGATCATCACTCTTAGGAACTTTTGTTTTACCACAGCACCTCAGCTTTTCATCAAAATGCTGTCACCCTTTTTCTGCTGGTTGTACCACAGCAAAGAAAGATGTCCTTTGCAGATGTCCATAAATTCCCATTAAAGGCTGAACTAAAACACAGTGTTTCTTTGAAGAAATATCTTTGAATTTGGTCCAATATTTTGTGGCAAAAGTCTGTAAAAAAAAAGTCAACTTTAAAACCCTCTTAGGTGAAAAAGACAATACTTACCTTGGAAATAGGGAACAAGATTGACTGAAAGTATCACTTAAAACCTAATGACAACAAACCCCATTTGCAGAAATTAACTAACAAATATAACCTACCTGTTCTTTTCTGTGTGTATCTCAGCAGCTGCATTTCAAAAGTGATTAAAGTTAATGAGCTGTGCTTTGTGGTAGAACCATGAAAACTTAATTGGCATAATTAGTTGTGAGATACCAAGTGCATCTTCCTGGCTAACAACGTCATCATTTGATAATAATAATAATGAATTTAATAAATAAATCAGGGCCCTTCTAATATGTTAATAAAATAATGATGTGGAAGGCACACATGAGCAAATGATGAATTATTAGTTTGGAGACTGCACACAACTGTCTGAGTAAGATGGATGGGGAAGTGGCCTTCTTGAAACTGTCAGCTACAGCTGCTGGCTAAAATCCAGTTTGCAATAGATGAAGCAGCCACGCTGACCTTTCTAGAGAATGTTGTGCAAATGCTTCCAGCAGGAACCAGCATCCCTTCTGCAAAGCAGGATATGCAGTGGATGAAGAAAAGCAGCTGCACTTTCTTTCCCCTTCCTAAACCGTTCTGGATTATTTGCACTGGACAAACAGGAAAAAAAAAATGGACAGAAAAACCCAGGGATGTGTAGCAGGAAAGGAACTACTGAAATACAGAGTACAAATCAGCCTGTTTGACCCAAATCATTTAGAGGCTAAGACAGGCAGAAAATTATGATTTATTGCAGAAATGGTCTTAAGCTCAAACATAGACATGCACACAAGAACAAAAGCTTCTGAGGATTATTAAGAATCAGTAAATAGAATAATTTTAATTAATGTGTGCCTTTAAAATTAAATTAAGTGAATACTACCAGAGTTATGGGAAAAACTGCTGTAATAAATGTGATCGAATTGAAGGAAGGATATAGTTTTAGGCAGGAATAGAACAGCAGTGTCCAGTGGCTGAGAAGGTGGGTCATAAAATAGCTCTTAGTCATAACATCTTTTATCCTCTAATCAATGTATGACCTCATTCATTACTGCTGTTAATGTACTGGTCAGAATACCTATTTGTTGACTTCGGTTCCAGCAGAGCAGGACTGGGGTTGGAAGGAGCCATAAAGACTCTGATGTATGTCTAAGGACAACTCATATGTCAGCAGTGCTCAAGGCGATTTTTATGTCCTCTGCAAGCACACAGGGAACAAACTACAGCTACTTGGAAGGTATCCACCTGTCTGTGCACCCACAATACTTAGAACTTCACCTTAAGAGAAGGTGTGAAGCTCTACCAAGAAAAAGGTAGCTGTAGCATGCACAAAAGTCTGCTGACACAAAGAAGCCAAACACCCATCCGTTGTGATGCAGGGTTATTCACATCCACTTCCCATAGTCTCAGTTTAGAAGCAGTAGGTGCTTTGGAACCGTCTGGCTAAGAAAATAAGTAAGGTAGTAATGGTCAGCATGTGTGCAAATGTAAGAAATTGTGAGACTGAGCCTGTTCTTGACCTGCCGCTGGGAACAGCTGTGAAAAGATCAGACCGTGTCTGAATGGAAAGAGAAATTAACAGTGAAGCACTTTGAATGGAAGCCAAGCTTTAGTGAGCCTCAGACCAAACAAGCCCCTGAAACTTGCAGGCTGTGATTAAATACTACAGTCTAATGCTCTGGAAGTTAATTAAATACGGGAGTAATATGGGGCTTTTGTTAAGCTGGTTTTATGGTCATTGGTTGCTATGCAGCTAAACGGGGAATGAAGTGCAAGAGAGGAAGGCAACTATCTCGACAAGTGCTCTCAGGCATACTTTTCCCAGTGAGATGTTGCAGGGCTGTTTTCCCCCTGGTGCTCCACAAGGCACAAAAAGATCATGCCGAACTCAGAAAAGCCAGTCATAACTGCTGACCTTTTTTTACCACTATAAATATCCATCAATTTTAATTGCATTATTGCTGATTTTCACTAATGCACAAGGGACGGGAAGCACTTCCAGTGAGACAATTAGGAGTGACTTGTATCCAGCCAGGAAGGAGCTGGAGCTCGTAAGCCTTCAGCTGAAAACTTAACTTACTACTATTGTGACACACAACGATTTCCTTCTGCAGTGGGAGGGAAGGGCCACAATGTCAGCAGGATCAGATGTAGCACACTGCATCTCTGTAAAGGGGATGCTCAGGTGGCAGATAGCTGGCAGAATTGCTCTCTGCTTTTCTCCCAGAGCTCCCAGCATGGGCACATGTTAGGGCTGTAGTCAGTGCTGTCATGCTCTGGTTATTATCAGGAACAGTTCCTCTGGCTGCTGTAATTTGCACCAAGGACTGCAGATGCCATCGACAGATCAGAGAACTGTAAGGGTAATCTACAGCCCTCTTCCCCAAGTGAGTTGAGACCAGAATCAAGGCTTTTGTTTCAGAAACCAGACACTCAGCAAAACTAATTAGTGGAGGTTCTATTAATAGGACACAGGAAATTAACTAAAGCCTTCATTACTTTAACTCGTAAAAATGATTGACTTGGCTGTAATACAGTTAAACTCTGCCTGTCTTCCCAAAGCTGCTGAAGACCCAGTAGCTCTGAGTTAGACACTCGTAAGTAGTTTTCACACAAATCAGGAAGGGGCACAGCTTTTACAATCAAAGGTATTATAGCCATAGGTTTCTGACAGAATTGCTTTTTATAAAATTTTTACTTGCTTCAGGCATTTCATCTAAGACTCTTAAGACTGAATGAAACGCTAAGACTGATGAAACTCCAAAGAAGACATCTTCTGCTCCTATAAAGCTTTGAAAATTTGTGCCTAAATATTGGAATGGGCTCAGTAAAATCAATGTCCTCATTTCTCTGCCTCCAGAAGTTACTACTTTAAACTTGCAGTCCTTAATCTAGCATGTTGTCCCATTTCATATAGCCAGCATACTCAAAATCCTGGCTTGAAGCATAGTGTTAAGAATTTTTACAGAGTGTGTGACTAAGTACAAACATAATAGAGGAGAATAACCTTTAAATACATGTATTCACAGTAAAAGATGCATTGATGAATGGTTAAGAGAGAATTTCTGACAAATGTTAGAATGTTTCAAAGATTCATTTGATTACTAACTAGGAAATAATACAATGTACAGAGAATACAATGACAGAGAATAGCTTGCTTTCTCTGCTAAAAAAGAAAAGAAGCCTCTTTAAAGTATATTGAGTTGAAAACCGGGTTCATTATAGAAACACAGATAGAATCTTGATTGTAGAAGCAATTGCATAGACTAAGGTTCTGGCCACCCAACTTAGGAATTAAAATGCAAATATTTAAGAGGCTTAATAGGCCTGCTACTATTCAGCTATAGATAGCAGCTGGCTTTGGGAGTACTGTATCTAAGGATGCTGCAGAAGAAGGGTTCATAATGGAGGATTAATTAAGTAATTTCCAACCAATTCATTACAGGATACTTACATGCATTGTCAGTAATTTTTCACCCAAGTGGTTAGCATAAAATCTGGAGTTTTAGAAACTGTTTATACCACGAGACTTTGTTGACAGTCAAGGATTTGCTGCTGCACCCTTTTTTATTTGTTAAGGATGTGTTAAATCCTGTTTTCTTAAACATAATAAATCAAATGAGAGATTTTTTTGCTTGCAGAATCCCTTCTACACTGTTCAGTACTTTGTTCAGTGATATGTCCTATTTTAGTTATAGTTTTATAAAGCACTTTTGATTANTACAGGAGAAAGGCTTACATTAAAAAGACCTGTATTTAAAATTGGGTGATATATTAAATCCTTTAGTTTCCCATCCTAAACAGTGCCCCATATAGTGAACCTACCACAAAGGTCCTTCTTGGCAGAAAGTCCAAAAGTTTTCTATAGGCCTTACAGAGTTATTGCAAACATACTGAACATTAAGAAGAGAAATTACACTTGTCTTGACAGATTTGACCAGGCAGAAATGCCAAATATAATTCTTGAGCATCAGGAATAAAAGAAATCCCTGTGATGGTTTCATCCCTGATATTTATTTTATAGCTTTGTCCTTCATAGATTTGGCTGTCAGAATACAGGAACAGTTCTAAAAGCCGTAAGAAACAGAAACCACCGATGTGCCAAGGAACAGTTACCAGAGATGCCTCTCCCAGAAGCCCTGTCATTCTTTTCTGTGCCCCTAAATACAGAACAGTGACCTTCTGAAACCAGACAGTCAACTCTGTCATATGCAACAAATATGCTGTTACTGGGCTGCTACTACTTTGGCAGTCCTGACAGGTGAATAGGGTGAAAGAAGAAGGAATAAAAGGGTCCTAGAAGGACCTTCTTTGCAAAAAGAAGGAATAAAACAAATATTATCATGGGGAACTTGAGATAAACAGGACAAATACTGCACTCAGGCTCTGACAGAGCCTGACCCTATAGGCTATACATGTTGTTCACAATACTCCTCTGTCCTGCCCACAGAGCTCCAGGTCTCTGACAGCCCTCCTAAGTGCATTCATTAGTCACAGAAGGGCTGATTCCTCCATCTTCTGGACAGCTACAAACTAAGCACCATTAGCCTCTTTCCAGCCATGCTTGAAGCACTACATTGCTAGCTCAGAGAAAGCAATCTGCTCTAGCCTCAGGAAAGGATCTGTTCAGTCTTTGTTATATTTTTGAATTGCTTTCATCCTGACATGTTCTATGAAAGCTTCCACAATTATGCATTTCTTAAGCTATTTTTAATCCCCGCCCCCAACAAAACCAACATTCAAGTCCCTCTCCTTTATCTTTTCTTGCCCAGAGAAGTCTTTCGTGATTTATTTTCTTCTGCCTCAATAGCTTGATAACTTCTTTTCCTTCAAGCCTCGAGGAGAAGGATTCTATCTTCTACAATGAGGAAATGTATTTTTTTAGCTTTTTCTGTTATTTATAACATCCCTGTTATAGTAGGATGTCTCTGATGGGACCTTGTGAACATTATTTTGAGATCAGATTTGGAAGTTTGAATAAAACAAAACAAACTGGTGACATAATATATGCCCTGGGAGTGGCAATCCTCAAATAATCACCCTAAAATCCTAGTAAGAATGCTACTGGATAGCATTATTCTGTAGGTGGAGTTTGTTAAAGCCAGATGGTCTTTCTCTTAATAAGCTGTTGCTGGAGGTAGCAAATAAAATTGATTAAAGACAGAAAGAAAACCTGGAGGATAATAAAATCCTATGAGCCTAGACATATAGCAATGTCAGCCCAAAGCACCACCCTACCTTTCTCCACAAAAATTTGAATTTCTGTCCTCTCACATGTTCTTATGAGAGCAGCTAGAAGCTGGAGCTTAGGTTAATCCTTACTTTGCTGGCTATCTGAGTGCCCTTGGCACCATTTCCAAAGAAGGAATTGCTGCAGGACTTCCAGTGTGAATTAGCAAAACCAATGAATTTTAGAAAGAGAAGAAGTGCCAGAAGTCACTCCACAGCTACCTAGATCTGTTAAATTAAGTTAAAGAATAGCTTATGGTGAGAATCACCAGTCGCTGGATCGGCATCTATTTGATGTGGTTTCTGTTTCACTGCAGGCAGATGGAGCTCTCCCCGCTTTCTGCAGCAGCTGAGTTATGTCACCCACGTGTTGAGTTAAAGAACCGAACGAGCAGTTTGTCATCTGAAATCGCCGCACTGGAAGCCAAATGACACAGAACAACAATGCTTTTCCTGCTGCCGACAAGAATGAGTCAATGTCCCTGGCTAATACCACCTGATCGTATGCATTCCTCAGCAAGCACAAAGTTTGGGAAACAAGAGCTGATGAGCCCAGCTGGGTCCCACTGAGATGTGCTGGAATACGTTTTATTTATTTTGAGATGAGATTTGCAGGTGTCAATGCAATTGACATGGCTGGTGTCTTAGTACCAGCTGGAAATATGCAGCTATTCCTGCTGGCACTGACTCCTCTTCTTGGTGTTCTGGGTAGATCACTATTAGAGCCAAGGCATTTGAGTCCTGCATGGACCAGAGTACCTCTTTGAATGTATGGATTAGCTTTGTGCTATAACACACTCTGTAAGAGTGTGGTGTTACTCGCAGTGATGATTGAACCTTAACCATTAGAGGGTTGACTAGAGGGGTAGCATTCTGCCGTGTATTAAAGAGAACTGATATACAAAACATTAACTAGGACTTTCAAAGATGTTTCTGGAAGATGCTTTCTTTGTTTTCAGGGACAGATATCACCTACTAAGCGTATTTCCTTGAGCACCTTCTCTTCATATGGCATCAGACTCAGTGAACTGTGGGATATTCTGTGTGGCTTTTAACTCCCAACATAAACTTGGATGCTGTCCTAAGCCAGGGCACTCCTGGAGCAGGGATTTGGGCTGAAAAGCTGCTAATAAAGATGCAGCAAAGCAAAATCAAGGACAGAAAAAGTTAAATGGCTGAAGAAAATTGAGAACAGATGATCACTTGAGATTTTTGTTATATAAGCCAGCATGAAAGGGAAAAATTGTGGTCACCATAAAGAGTCTAACAAACAGAAGCACAGAGGAAATTGCTGCAGCCAAGAAATTAGTAGGGGAAAGGCAGTTAACCCACTAGTTTTGATAGAAGCCACAGAGCTGCTTAGAAAAGGAACATAAGGGTGCTGCAAGAGCCAGAAATTGCAGCCCAAGGCCGAGGCCCAGCAGGAATTGAAGGAGACACAGGCTCTCAGTCACAGGCCTGCCTTAGAGCAGACCTCAGATCTAAGTCTCGATGTGAGCTCTGTCCTCACCCAGACACCTGTGTGCACAGTTTTCCTCCCCTGGACTTTCCTCCAACTGCCTTCTCACCAGCTGCTGCTTTTCTTCAATGACTGCTGACGCTCAGTGGGAAACACAAAATGTACTGACTGGGGACTGTACGCAAAATTCAGAGTTGTGTTTTTTCATATTAAAATACCAGAGGCAGTGGATCCGTTTCTGTTATAAATCTCCATTTTGTGCAACCCCGTTTTATCTGTTAAATATACAATATAAGATTTGTAGGGGTTT
>VYZS01025980.1:0-28352 GCA_013400695.1 Neodrepanis coruscans
ATCTGCAAACTGAGATCTGCAAATTGAGATCTGCACATATTGAGATCTGCAAACTGAGATCTGCACATTGAGATCTGCACATTGAGACCTGCAGCTCCTTCTGTGCCCTGTTTGTTTCCATTTTTGCCATCCCCAGATGTGCTGGAGGAAGGATTCACAGTCATCTCTCATTATTTTGGGAGATTCTGGCTCATGATTTTTCAATATTTAGGGCTGGTAATGAATATCTGGAGACAAATTTCGAAGTCTAGCACGAAGCTGAAGATTTCCAGACCTTTTATAACATCTCACTACATCATCTGGTCCAAAGGAAAAATAACCAGCCAGTATCCAAAATGCAATTCAGGCCTGTTGGCTGCTTTTATTCCTCCTGTTACAGGTCATTCAACCTGCAGGGGCTGTTTGTCATGTGTATGAGCACAGAGGCATCTCAGGGAGCCTACAAATGTCCTCAGCCAGCAGTAAATATCTGTCACAGGCTGAACTGGATCTCTGTGGCTGCAGTTCCAGGGGATGCTGAGCCTTTAAATGGAGTGAATAATGCAGAGCTGAGCCCAGGTTTGAGCCCAGGCAGGCTCAGGGTGTTCTTACCTTCCTCAGCCACCTGACTCATCTTCATTAAAACTTAGATGGGGGCTGAATAAATCTTCTCTGAGGCTTTTAATATTCCCTCAGGCAGTGTGTAACAAAGCTGCTTTCACAGGCTCACCTGAGAGCTGCCAAAGTGGGGCTGATCCTGCAGGTCTCAGTGCTGGCCATTCAGATGAGCTTTAATTCTGCACTGAGAGCTTGAGAGGAGCCTATTTTAAGGGGAATTATTCTTCAGGCTGCACTGCTGAAAAGCAGTTCTGGGGATTAGTGTTTGAGACAGTCAGGAAAATCTGGAGCTCCGGGAAAAAAAAGGGTAAGTGAAAGAGGAATGGGAGAGACCAGTTGGGCAACAAAACCAGTTGCTCAGCACTGGCCACAGCCACATTATCCAGGGCAAATGATGAGGTTCAGGGGATGATTTTAGTCCCTCATCTGGTTTTCCTCTCCCATCCCTCTGGTAAGAACAAAACTGATGCAGGATCACCCATCTACTTCTAGGGCTGTGAGAAAACTCAGTGCAAAGAGCTCCAGTGGGATAAATCCCCCCCATAAAAGTAACACCACGTTGCCAAGCAGCTTTAAATTTCCCAAATTATTAAAGCGAACCACACAATTCATCACCCTCCCATCATTCAAACAGCTCAGAACAGCACAAAAGCAAATGTTGGCAGAGGCAAAGCAGGTTTGTGGCACCCAGAGCCAGGAGGTATTTACACAACTCAAAGCAGGTCGAGAGCAGCAAAGGAAACACAAAGAGCAACTCCCAGCACAGCCAGACACCGATTTTCTCCACCAGTCTGAGATGTTCTCCCAGAAAACCAGGTACGGAGTCCGGGGGGAAATGTTAAAAAGTTTACCAGTGCAATTAGCACTTTCACAGTGTGCTCAGCACCCCGTGGCTCCATTAAAAATAAATGGGTCAGGCGGATTGAATGAAAAGGCACTAATTAAGGCGCTTTTTTTTCTTTTTTTTTAGTTTTAATTTTGCCCCGAAGAACTGAGAAACCGAAGTAGTATTTTTATTGGAGCTACCTGATTTATACAATGCCGGATTAATTAATTTTGAATCACTATTTGATCTTTCATGAGATTGCTTTACTTTCCTACCCCGTGCTTGCAGAGAATGATTAGGCCGAGGCACTAATGAGAAACATTAATTTAATAGTTTTTAAATACATCATTAAACTCATTTCTCGGGCACATTAATAATTCTGATTTATTTGGGATTCAGCTAAGAATTTTCTCCCTTTAAGCAATGAAAGCTTCACTCTACATTTCTGACATGATCAGTTGATGGGGGTTTGCCTGGCCCAGCTTCCCTTTATTAAACCACAAAAACTGCTACATTCAGTCACTGAGCTGCTCTTTCTTCAAGCTGCCATTAAATAAAAGATAAAAAAACAGGTTGCAGAAGTCCTGATGTGTCCTGTATCCCTAAATTATATATAGTTGCAATATTCCTGACAGCTTTGGGTTTTCCTCCCTTTTAAATAAGCCATAAAACTTCTGTACCTGATCTTCAACATGTGGACTCTGTTGCTTCTTTATATCAAGCAAGTGATGGAAGTTCTAGTCCCCAATTAGATGGGGAAGAGAATTAAAAAGTGAATGGTAGTAGCTCATATATTCTAATCCCAGAATCACTGAGGGTGGAAAAGTTCTTCAAGGTCATGGATTCCAAGCTGTGCCCCATCCCCTCCTTATCCCTGAGAGCCACATCCATCATTCCTTGGGCACCTCCAGGGATGGACACTCCAACCCTCCCTGGGCACTTCCAATGTTTAACCACCTTTTCCATGAAAAAATTCCCCCTCCTGCCCAACCTGAGCCTCCCCTGGCCCAGCCTGGGGCTGTTCCCTCCCATCCCATCCCTTGTTCCCTGGGAGCAGAGCCCAGTTTTTCCCCCCCATCTCCCCCCTCCTGGCAGGGACAGAGGATTTCACCTCACTCTTGCCCCCAGTCCTTGTCCTTCCAGTGGTTCTGCACAGCCACATTAACCTCGATTAACCTTTCCCTGTAAAAAAATCAGCTTTTACACATTTGCCCTTCAAGTCCTGCAGACACTTTGTACTGAGGCAGCACCTCCTGCTCCCACGGGGCCACAGCACCTGGAAAAAAGCATTTCTCACCCCATTTCTTCAATTATTAACTAGAAACACGCTGTTCAATCACACCAACACTGCCCAAACAGCAGCTTTACAGCACAAACCAAACCTTACTGTCATTTCCAGCTCACAGAACACCCTTTTTCCTTCCTTTCTTCCCCCCATGCCCTTTTCTCCAGTGACCTCTAGCAGAGAAAATATCACCCCCACATCTGGATTATCCCCACAAGTGCTCACAACTGAGCAATGACATTTTGCCAGGAAGCAGCACCTGCATTTTGCTCCTCCAGCAGAGCAGAGGGGTGGTGATATATAAAAAAAATTCTAATTCTATTCATCCTGACATTTACTGTGGAATTCCAGCAGTGGAGGAAAAACCTCTCCTTTTCAAGCCTTGCCCAGAGCAAAATGGCCTGGAAATTGTGGTGGAAGTTTTCCAGCCCTGCAAGGAATTGGCAAAACCAACTAACACTGGGGTGTTTTCATTAGTGAAAATTAAATACTTAAGGAGCTGCCCCAGTGATGGAATTTGAAAGGGATAAAGGGATAATTTTGTATTAAAGGTTAGTCAGTGCAATATGTTGGAAAGGGGAAGGGATGGTGTTTGTTGTCTTTTTTGTTTTAATTAAAAAACCCCACTTTCATTACAAGACACCCATTCAAAGGGGAATTGGGAATTTCCACCTAAATAAGAATTTTGGGAGATTTTAGTGCAATCCATCTCATCCTGGCAGGGTTTTTTAACTCCTAGAACTGAAGATGTTTAAGTCAGTACCTGCCTTTTGGCAGCAATTCACATGCTGATGGATTGTGTGGGGGGTTTGATATCTAATTGTTTTGTAATTCCAAACGAGCTGTTGCCATGGCAATGCCCATGTCTAAGATGAATTCTTCAGGGAAGTGTCTCCTGAGAGGAAAAGCTGACCCACACACCCTTGGGCCATGAGGGATCATGAGGAACCAGCCCTTCCCAAGCTCTGCACACCTGAGTCACCTCAAAAGCTGAGATCTGAAAAGAGGGAGGTCAAGGGAGAGTCCAGAACCACATTTGCCTTCTCTGCTTTCCACTAAAACTCTGCCCAAAGTGATGAATTTCTTGCATCATTTTCTCCCAGGGAAGTGTTGGGTTTGTGTGGAGGATTGGGTTTTTTTTGGGGGGGTTGTTTGTTTAAATTAACAAGCTGACACACAGTTACATCAAATTCCTTATCAACTGTGACATTTTAATCCTCCAAAGGATTAAAGTTCCCCTATCAGTTTATTAGCAGTAAAGCTTAGAAATGCCCACTTTATTTTCTGACTCCCAGGTTTCCTCCACAACCAGCACTTGGAATAACCAGTCACCAGTTTTTCTGCTTTGTGTGATCATTTAGCTGGTGGTTACAGTGATAAGAGGATCAAGTAATTTACTTTACACAATTAGAAATAGATAAATAGCATCTAGAAATCACAGAATCACAGATTGGGTTGGATGGGATTGCAAAGCTCATCCCATCCCACCTCCCACTGTCCCAGGATGTTCCTTGGACACTCCCAGGGATGGGAATTCCAGCCCCTCCCCACCCTCAGAGGGAAGAATTCCTTCCCAAAATCCCATCTAACCCTCTGCTCTCTTGGAATTCAAGGGATGAGGAGCATTTTAACCCTGGGTTTTGTCTGCTCCCTCCAACACATTCCCCTGGCAGAGCTGGCAAGAAGCAGCAGAATGGAACCAACCATACATTTGGTTGTCCAGAATAATTAAAAGCTTCCAGGAGTCCCAACACCAGATTTTTCCAGGATTTTTCCAAGGTTGAGAGGAAGGATAATGCCTTATTATTTGCAGCCCTTCACACATTTATTTAAACATTTAAAACCATTTACCTTGACCTAAATAGACCAAAAGAGGTGAATGAACAGTATGATACTATTACTTGAATCCTTCCCAAGTTCTTTCACCTTTAAATTCTCTTCTCTCCTCTCTCCACTGGTAGTAATTTTAATAATTTGTAGTTGAAACCCTGTAGATTTCTTTGCCAAAGTGCAGCCACATTCCTTTTACAGCTCCCAACTCCCATTGCACCCCATTTATCAAACCACTCTTTCAACTCCTGCACTTCCAAACATTTAAAACACCTTAATGGCTTTTCTCACTGAACCATAAAAATTATTTATAAATTCATTTTAAGGCCTTCATACAACGGGAAACTCATAACACGTCATGAAATACAAATTATGTTTACTGGAGTATAAAAAATTCTTTGGGTCTATGTATATGTAATGAAGGGAAAAGCCAAGTGCTGCTCCAAGTGGACTCTTATTATAAGCAATCACCAAGTGCAAGGTGAGAAAATAATGAATTATTTGCTCTGAAGTCCTTTTTTAAATAAACAACTTGACAGCAAGGAGCAGTCCCTTCCAAGGCTTAATTTGAATTAAGTGCATTTGCTGCAGTTGCAAAGAATAATCTCGCTGTTTTACCCAGTGGTTTTTTTTTTTTACAACCGAGGACTTGCAGCTTCTCCTTTGCTCTGAGGTTAATGTTCATCTGTGTTACCTCTGCAGCTCAGCGAGGTGCTGACATTTCAGGGGAAAGGCTTTTCATCCGAATTCACACGTTATTGGGGCTGCGGAAGGAGGGAGGGAGGGTGGTTTTTCAATAATTGATGGGCTGGGAGCTGTTTGGGAAACCTTTCAGCCCCCGGAGGTGTGGCTGCACACACACACACACGGGGCATCGCAGGGGAGATGTCAGGCTGCAGGAAAGTAAATTAAAGAGATCTAGAAATGAAAAGTAAAGTCCAACTCTTCAGAACACAGGCAGCAGTTCTGGCCTGAGAATCCCGGGTCACATTTGCTCTGCAAGGACTCAGTGATCCTTGGGGGTCCCTCAAGGTCCCTCAACTCAGAATATTCTGTGCAATCCCTTCATTTGCAGAATCTTAAAGATGAACCTACAGGTAAAAGAGGAGGTTCCTTCAGTTCTCTCTGGTTCCTCAACTCAGAATATTCTGTGAAATCTCTTCATTTGCAGAATCTTAAAGATGAACCTGCAGGTAAAAGAGGAGGTTTCTTCAGTTCTCTCTGGTTCCAGACCCTCCTAAAGGCCAGGCTGCCCCTCCAGCTGCTCAGCCCAAAAGGCCACTTGTTAGCCAAGAATCCTTGGCTGTGCTTTCATGGCCCCCCTGGTCACCTTTAGGGCATTTCAGACCTTCCTGAGCTCTGTCTGTAGGACACAGTCCCTGTAACACACTTTCCCTCAGCACACACAGAGTGAGAGCTCATCATTATCACCCTCAGCCCATTAAAGTCCAAGTGCTCAGAGAGATGGAGGTGATGGACTGGGGGTCCCTCCTCTGTGGCAAACAGGTCATCACACCTCTTTTCTACTTGATAGCAGGAGTATTTCAAAGTGGGGCTTAATCTGCCAGATCCATCATGTAGATTTTTAGTCAGATCCTTTGTGCAGGGAAGAGGCCATAAAGCAGCTGCCTCGGAATTCAGAGGGAAACGGTGATGATCTAAATCACCCAGGCCTGGTGTATAAATGAAAAGCAACAAGCAGCCCAGGGATTGATCCCTGGAGAACCCACTCCCGATTCACTGTGCAAGATGAAAAGCTGTCTGTGTAAACAAATTGTTTCTGCTCTGTTAAGCCCCAGTAAAGGCAGTGGAGTGCAGCAGATGCAGTTCCTGCTGAGGATTCAGTGCTCCCCAAGTGCAGAGGTCTGACCTCACAGCCCTTTTTGGGAAGAGCAGTTCCCCTGCAGGCCCTGGGATGAGCAGGGATTGTGGTATTTGCCATCTGTGCCTCCTCCCTCTCCTGTGAAAGACACTCAGAGCCTGAGGAAGTGCTTTGTGCTGCCCTTTCCCTGAGCACAGAGATGCTGCAGCCAAAGGCCAGCTCAGGGGCAGCCCTGGGTTCCTGACTTATCATCCAGACAGACCTTGGGCAGCTCCATCCTTTGTGTTCCAACCTTCACAGACCTTGAGCAGCTCCATCCTTTGTGTTCCAACCCTCACAGACCTTGAGCAGCTCCATCCTTTGGGATTCCAACCTTTACAGACCTTGGGCAGCTCCATCCCTTTGGGATTCCAACCCTCACAGACCTTGAGCAGCTCCATCCTTTGGGATTCCAACCTTCACAGACCTTCAGCAACTCCATCCTTTGTGTTCCAACCCTCACAGACCTTGAGCAGCTCCATCCCTTTGGATTCCAGCCTTTACAGACATTGAGCAGCTCCATCCCTTTGGATTCCAACCTTGACAAACCTTCAGCATCTCCACCCTTTTCGTTCCAACCTCAATTAAGATCAGTCCCTTCATTAATTTGATGGATATTGGAGCAGCCTCACAAGGGAACAGTGAAGAAAATGGTTCTAAAATTCTTAGAAATAACCTTAAATTTCTCTGCCCACCCACACCACCCCAGTTCTCAGGGAAGGACACGGGACACACCAAGCAAACACAGCTTTGGGATGATCCCCCAGCCTGTATTTAAACCCTGCCAGAGATCCTTATATTCCTTTTAATCAGCCCTGCCTAATTTCCAGCAGCAGCAGCCTGCCCTTTCGAGTTTCTTTTCAGACATCATTACCTTCAACCTTGGATTTCTCTGTTAATCTGAGGAGCTGGTGTTTCCAGGCTGGAGCAGCAGCTGCTCCACGCTGAGCACAGGCAGTAAAACATCTGCTTGTGGTGCCTGTGTGGGCAGATGGGACCTGTGGGGATTTTCATGCTCACCTGGCCACCCTTCTGGCACCCTCTGGAGTGTTCCAGCCCCTGCCACCTTTGTAACTGGATCCTAAAATTAACAAACCTTTGGCACTTCTCCTTTACAGGTTGTTGATAATTAGGGATAAATCCCCCTCCCTGGCACAGCTTTAGGGAAGGAATTCCTGGCTGCATGACATCAATTCACAGGCAAAAAAAAAAAAAGAGGTTTCAAGGCCATTCTCCCACCCAAACGTGTGATTGGGTTTTAGGGTTTGGGACCACCCCACAAGCACTAATTAAACTGTTTTTCTCCAGCACAAGAAATGCCAGCCCTCCTGACTGGAGAGGCTTAAGGAGGTGTTTGTGGCTGGGAAATATTCAGACAAAAATCCTGTCAAGTGTGAAAAATAGGACGCTGGAAATAGAAACGTGTAACTGATGTTAAAGAGTAAATAAGAAATAAAAGCAGACAGGGCACTGTTTGAAGGTCTGGTCACTGAGCCAGGCAGAGTTTGCTTAACTCAGTTAATTGTCTTTAGGAAAAAAAAAAGAAATGGCAAAGACGATGAAATCTGTAGCATTTCCCTGCTTGTCTGAGATGCACACACACACATAAACCCATTGTCCTAATTACTTCTGAAGGGGATAACATTTATCTCATTACTAAATTAATGCCAGCAGCAGAGAGAGAAGACACCATGCCAAACCAGCTCTTCATAATTCTCAACTGCAGCTCTCAGAGTATTGTCTGAGCAGCCACATCTCCAGAAGGCAAAAAAAAAAAAAGCCTCACACTCCTAATCACAGGACAAATCTGCTCTTAATAAGCAGGAAATCACAGGAGCTTCCCCCAGCTGTTTTCCTGTGATTCGATTTGCAGTGGTGTCACATCCCATGTCACGCTGTTGTACACTGACCTTCAGCAACTTAGCACATCCCTTCTTGCCTTTCAACCACCAAGAAAGCTTTGGGCAAGCTGCTTTGCTTGCTGAGAAGCATAAAAAGGCACCTCGTGTCAGGCTGGATTGCTGCAGGATGTGCCAGAACTGGGGATTTTTTTTGGGGGGGGGGATCCAGCTGCAAACACCTTCCCCAGACCTCCACGGAGGTCTGGGAAATATCATTACAATTCTTTTTGGTGGCATTTGCAGGATCCAGGGGGGCCTTGGAGCCACGTGTGGGTGTGAATTAGGACAAACTCTTCCCACTGACACTTGTCTGAAGTGGAGTTCTCTCTACAGAGAGAACTCAGCAACTTTATCCCTCCCTATACCAGGAGAAATTCCAGTCGTCCCAACTTTATTCTTATGTAATATTATTATGGACTCGTGTCTTTCCGTTTCCCACATCATAAAACATCTTCCCCAGCAGTTTCTGGGAGCTGGGAAAATCCAATCAAAGTTTTGGATGTTTTTTTTCTCCTTCTGTTCCAAGCCTGGATCACAGAGACAAAGAAGGAGCAAACTTGGCTTCTCCAAGCGAAGGAGAAAAGCAGAAATTGCCGTTCTGCTGGGAAAGGCAAAACCTCCAGACTTCAAAACATCCTCTCTTAGCAAAGTACAAAGCAAACAAACTCTCCAGGAAATGAGCACAATAAATAGCTCTGAAGTACTCGAGACACATCAAATCAACCTGGTGCCCGCCCCGTTAATTTAGATAACAAAAAGCCTCGATTACATTTGCTGCTCTTATCAAAACATCCCATTTAAAGCGGCAAATCACTACGGGCAGGATTTCATTAGGTTGGTATTTTCCGAGGGAAAATTGCTGAGAAAGTGCTGGGCTCCAGCCCTTTGCCATTACCAAAAGTATGTATTAATGGCAAATATTCTTTAAACGCTTGCAGTTAAACTGCTTGTTGAGCGGGTCAGCGCTAATGCCAACTGTAATCTCATTTTCAAAGCTCTCTTATTTCCTACTGAGGTTCACAAAGAACAGATTTCTTTTGTTGCCTCCTGCAAGTTGTGGAGAGCAAACACTATTTGTAGAGATATCGGCTCTCGGCAGCATCAGAAACGGCTTCATTCCTGTGGACCTCGGATGAGACTGAACATTTCTCAGGGATGAGTCTCTCAATTACAGAAATAACACCCGGCAGCCCACGAAGCTCCTCCAGTCCCTGACAAACGTGTTTTAAACTGTATTTTTGGGTGTTTTATTAACCACAGAGGGAGAGGAGGGGGAAGGGAAACCTCCCCAAAATCCAGCAGGAACAGTTCTGCACTTATGGAATCAATTGTCTTCAGGAAAGTCACTGAGAAGCACAACCACAGGTTGCAGAAATCCTGGAAAGCAGGTCTTGAATAGTTCAGGAATGACTTTGTCACATCAAACAGCCCTTGGAAGGCTTTTGCTACTGGCTGCAAACCAGGACAGCCCAGTTTAGGGCAAGATGCTCTTTGGTGACTCGATTTCTTCGAATTCACACCGTTGTTGAGGCTGTGGAAAGCTCTGGGTGATGGTGCAGCATCTCCGTTCTCATTCATGTGTGTGTGTGCCAGGGGAAATTCCTTAGAAATCTTTATCCAAGCCCAACCCCGGGGCTCTGAAAGATAAATTTGTGTGGATTCAACCCCTTCCCAAGGGATCTGCTCCCAGGGAAGAGGCAAAGCCCGGTGGTGAAACCATTGCAGCAACTCTTCATCCACAAGCAAATATTCCCAACCCTGCTGTGCTGTGAGGGTGGGGAAGAGGAATTCTGTCCTGGAAATCAATGCTCTTACACTCTGGGTTGTTGATACACTTGAATTGGGTGGATGTTAAACACCTTTTGGTGTCTTTGCTCCTGGAGGAGCTCAGATCTGATGGGCACATCAGCCCTGAAGTGATGCCCCTGCAAAGGGCACAATAGCGGTTGTGATCAGAGAGGAAAAGTGAGGTACAGATGTGCCTCCCACCCTTGGGATCCTCAGCAGGAGCATCTCCTGCAGCTGGAGCTCACCCCGGAGGAACGAGGCTCTGGCAGTGCAGCAGCCGGGAGCTCTGATCTGGCAGAGGTGACACTCCTGTCCCCTGCTGCTCCCATATCTCAGAGTTCAGCGACAGAATTCATTGCAAAGAGCGAATTATCTTCCTCCACAGGAGCCTGAAGCAAAGGGCAGGGAGCTGGCAGAGCAGGGAAGCAAGCAGGGCAATTCCAGCCTCCTGTCTCCAGGCCATTCTCCTTGGCCTCTTAAAGCCCTTTTAATCCACTCTGGAACACGAGAGGTGCAGAAGGAGCTGCTCCAATTATTTACAACGTGCCTTTCGAACAGGAATCTCTGACAGAGTTTTAAAACACATCAATCCTTGATGTGTTTATCTATGCTGATGAGCATTACTTTCTGCTTCAGAAATATCTATTTCTGCACTTGGGTTATTTTATTTCCCTATTGTTAAAATGAAAGATTGGCTAAACCATTGCAGCAGTGCCTGTCAAGCACTTCCTTTCTCCTGCAAATCCTAAAGCTCTGATTCTCATCATTAAGTCACTGACAACATAAAGACAGACGTCTGGAAATAAACCATCATCAACAAAGATAAATGCACAGAAACGCTACAGGCATTGGCCCGCAGCATCACTGCAGTATAAATAGAACTTTCTGAAGAGGAAATACATCCCCATTCAGAACCCGGAGCTCCGCACAGAACAACAATGACCCGCATTTCTCAAGTCCTCTTGTATCGAGTGCTGTGCAGGGTTTAAAAAGGTTTTCAAACTCCACGTGGAAAAAAAAACCTCCACGTTCCACCCAGATGGAGCCATCAACTGCACAGGACAAGAGGAACAATGAAGTTCTCGCCCACTTCTCCCCATGGAAATGCAAATGCAGCTGAAGGTCAATCCCGGAGTCCTTTTGACCCAGTTCAGCTGCTGTGGGATGTTGGAAGAACAGAGGAATCAAGGACGAGCTGCAGCGATTTGTCACCGGCCTCCAAAGGGCTGGAGAGCTGCGTTTTGTCAGAGCTGAAAGTGGCATCTGGAAGGCTGGAAAATGTCCTCCAGGAAATCCCGGAGCTATTTTTGGAATTATCTATATTTCAAGTTGCTGCAGCATCAACTGCAGAGCCCCCACAATTCAATCTTTTGTTTTCTTATGCCTCGCTTCCACTTTATTTTTTGAAACCTTGTATTTCTGAAACTCCTTGTGTTGTGAAAAATAACATCCCACGTTGATCATTCCCCCTGTGTCTTCTCCTTCCCCGTCTGGATTTTTAATTTCTCTCATTTATTCTAAAGTGAAAGCTGTGCCTCCAACCATCCCTCTCATCCTGCTCTCGCTTTCTGAGCAGTCTGGGCTCAGGAATACCAAGCAGGCCGTGGCACAAATGGTCCTGCAGCTCCAGGAACCCCCATTTCCACCTCTCCTTTATCACTTTTCCAAGCCAAGAGTCGACTCACATCCCGAACTGAGCTTTTGGGAGGCAACTGGGAGATTACAATTGCTGCAATTAATCCGAGTGTGAAAAGATTAACAACAGTTTATCCAGTTTTTATTCTCCCGGGGCTGAGTGCAGTTAATTCTGTTCACACCTCCAAGAACACAGAGCCCGGGCCCAGGAGCAGCTCCCTTGTTCCTGCACCCTCTGTCTGTTCTTTCCTCTGGAGCAAATCCTTGGATCCCACGGAGCTGCCAGAACATTCTAATGAGAAAAAAGACTCAGGAAGAGCAGCACAGCATCAGGCAGATGGTCGAGGTCCTTCCTTCATTTGCTTCTCAAATGAACTAAATGTGTCCAAATGAGACACTTGATAACTGAATATCAGCTTTCCTTTCCTTCCTTTTCCTTTTCCTTTTCCCCTCCCAGCCACACTCTGGGACTTTTTCCTTCCTGGGGGTGAATGTGAGGCACAACTGCTCAGTTTATATTTGGGAAAGGCAAGCCAAAGGAGGCTTCTGAACCTGACTTTATGGGGCCAGAGGTTTTATGAGGCATCAAGTCTTTTTAAAGTGTTTCCATGCAGTAAATGCCTCTTGTTTTGTGTCACATCCGAAATCACATCAGGGAGAGGCTGCCAGGGCTGTGTGTGTTCCACATGAGCAGCCTGGGACAGGGAGGTCTCCAGATGCCACAGTCAGACCTGGAAAAGTGTAGCTCAGCCTGGAAAAGTGCAGCTCAACACACCTGGGGAGTGGTTTGAGGTGTAGGAGCTGGGGAACCAAGTGGGGCTGAGGTGGCGCATCAGGGTGACATAAAACATCCCTGACACCACTAAAAATACCCTGCAGAGCTTGTGAGCATCATTGTTAATCCTCCTTTCTTCTCCCCACAGCTTCCAAGGCAAGGAAAGAACAGCCAGAGGAAGGACACACGAGAGAAAAAACACCCTCCCCTCTGGTGGGGCCACTCCATCTATTTGTAGAGGTTTTCCTCTGTCCTTTCCCTGAGTTCTCCAGCGATGGATTGTGCAAAAGCAGATTTGTGGGAGCAGGGAAGTGCTTTGTAAACAAATAGCCCCATTTGGAAGTACAAAGCAGACAGACAAGATCTCAGACAGGGTGCAGGTACACCCTGACAGCGTGTTAAATGCATTATTCAACACACTACAGAGTGTAACATGTTTAAAGTGACAATTTAGGCTCTATTTACCTCCCTTCAGCAAAGGCATTAGAACAGAACCGCGTGTGCTTGGGAAACACAAGTGGCAGAGAGACCCAAAAACCAGTTTGTACCAGTCCCAGAGGTTCTGATCCCAAAGGGGAGTTTAAGACAATACTTTGGGTGAACAAATCCACTGTGTTCAGTTTGCAGACGTTGTCTCCTGTGAGGAAACTCTGCAATCACATCCCTGATATCCCCAGAGCTTCGTGTGGAAGCATCCTGGGACAGTGGGAGCTGTCCCTGCCCATGGCTGATCTTTAAGGTCCCTTCCAACCCAAACCATCCTGTGATGTTCCCCTCACACTTGGGGCTGTAATTAAGCACAAGACATTCTGATTTCCCCTTAAAAAAAATAAATCACAAAATGTGAAGCTTCTAGGCTTAAGTTGACCAGAAGAAATTCCATTTGCCTGAGCACAAAGGTGAGGAGTTCCCTGAGAGCTGAGGTGACTCAGCCCCTTCATTGCTGCCCCTCCTCGTGTTTATTGGGAGCTGTTCACTAAAATGGATGTTACAGGACATTAAAAGTACATTGAGTGTCCAGGCCCAATAAAAAATTAATTTACCATTCACCAAGCTTCTCATTTGGTGAAATCAGCTGTGTTTCAGTTACATTATCTCTATGTTTCAAATACCCTTATTCCCTCTATTTTTTTTTTTGCCAAGCTGGCTCAGCCCAAGCTTTATTTTTCGTGATTAACTTTATGTAATGTCTGTGTATTCCCGGGAGAAGCCCGTGGTGTGACAATCCCACGGCCACATTGCCATCTCCAGGCGAGCCAGGGAACTGTACAGACACAGAGATGGATCCTTTTGGAATCCAAATGAACCACCATCTCCTCTTTTGGGATGCTCTCCTATTTCAGGGAATGCCCAAAAAGGTGTTTTGACTTCTGGAATATTTCCTTCCAGGGAGGTTTGAACCCAATGCTGAGCTTCTGTGTGAATTTGTACCTTCCCAAAATTACAGTTTGGTTCTGAGATATGTTTTAAACCCTCCCAAGAACGATATTCCTCTCTATTATCCCTGACACACCAAGTCCACACCCTCCCATCAAGGGCTCTGACTGACAAGGACAAAAAAAAGTGAATCCTTCTGGGGATCTGCAGCTTTGATTTTAACATCTCCTGTCATCAGGACTTGCAGCAGGAATTATTGGGGCTCAGGAAGGGATAAGGGGCAGGTTTGAAAGGCATTGGGGTGCTCAGTGAGAGGCAAAGGGAAGCTGCTCCTCACCAGAGATTCCACATCAGCTCCTGCTCCCTGCAAAGTTTGGGGAACTCAGCACTGACTGAGACTTAGAGCAGCTCTCAGGAACTGAAATTTGGCCTTGAGGAAAGAAAAAAACACCGACAGAGAGATGGCCTTCCCTGACAGAAACATCTGCTGCAGGGGCTGAGGAAGGAACTCGAGCCTGCTGACTGATCATACCCCCAGAAAAACAGGCACTTACACTCAAAAGCAAATGTCTGATGTTTTACAGCAGAACAAAGACAAGAAAAAAAAAAATTCCGCCTCTGGAGCAGACACATATTTAGTCTTAACTGCTTCAGCTCTTCTCCAAAGTGGCAAAGTGGCAGCTTAGTGGAATGGGGAGAAGGCAGAGCATGGGCTGTCTGTTCACTGCACATCCCCTGTCAGGGAGGAGCTGCAGGTACCACCAAACACTTCAAGGCCCGCAGGAGAAAACGCCCCGTTTGTCAGATTTGAGGTTTGTGTCTCGGGTTACGCGTTGTCTCTGCTGTATCTCCTCCGCCGTGCAGATCTCTCCAGACACGTGTGAAAAATGAGTTTAGTCCCCACAGCCAGAGAGCGTGAAGCTGGAAAGAAAATCGATTCATTCCAGGGCAAAGAGAAAGAGAAAAGCTCTGCCTGTGCTTTAAGAACTGCAAAGCTTCACTGCCCAGAAAGGGAATTAAAAGTGTGGTGTCTGACGATGCTTGGCTTCTTCTGGAGGTGAAATAATCAGAGGCACCATTGCTGGATTGCTGTGTTTGTCAGCAGACACGGGGACATATGTTATCCTGCGGTGTTAGCAACACCTCCATGCAGAGCTGCAGAGAAAGCCAAGCTCCCTGAGCAAAGCTCCCCTGCAAGCCCCTCTTTTTTTTTTTTTTTTTTTTTTTTTTTTTTTTTTTCTTTCTCGTGGTAACAAAGCACCTGGAACACATATGGCTTCACTCAGCAAGTGCTGTGCCCACACAGGAGGGGGAAGGAGCTGAGCCCCTTTGCAGGAGAACAACCTGTTCCTCTGCAGAGCTCCTCACCTTGGGCCTCAGTTTTGTGCCAGGAGTTTGGTTCCCCCCCCAAAAACAAAAAAAAAAAGTAAGAATTCATCCATTTCCTCTTGAATTCACACTGAATCCCAAGCAAAGCTCAGTCCTGTTGGATACCAGTGAAAAACATTGAGCTGGAGTTTCTCATTTCTTCAACAAACCTCATCCCCCCACAGCAACGAGGAGGAAAAAAAAAAATTAATAATTCGTGGAGGGGTTTTGGTTTTTAGCTGTGCTTTAGCTGAATAATAAATCATTTAAATTCCATTGGAGGAGCAAAAAGGAAGCATCAGTCAAATCTCACTTGTCATGCTCATCACCTACTTAATGTGGAATCAAAACATTTTGCTTTGTTCTTCAAATTATAAGACCTGAGGACAAATTACCACAGCAAAGTCAGGCTCTGCATTTTAAAACCCAGGTCAAAGCATGTTGTTGGTTTTTTTTATCAGATGATTTGGGGTTCTACAGATGTCAGAACCAGACTGAGAACTTCAGGGCTGCCTTTGCCACGTGGAGAAGAGAATTTAGAAAATTAGGGTGGTGCTTTTGAATCCATCAGCAGCTCCTTCTGCCTTCTCTGCCAATCCTGAGGACTTCATCATTTTATTTAAACCAACAGAAAATTGTCCCCCATTCCTTTTTCCATAACTTTTTATTCAGCATTAGTGCCTTGGAGGGGGGTTGAAAGCTCAGAGCCTGAAGGTCTCTCTTGGAAAATCTACAGGAGGAAAACAGCTTTTTAAAGATGGTTAGCAAACCATGAGGTCACCATAAATCAATCATTTCCATGGGAAAACAGTGCAGGAACTCTTCCAACCCCCAAATTACCAGGTATGGGAAGGAAAGGAGACTCCAACCCTTGAAGGAATGGGGGGGTTTTCCCCTCCAGTAGAAATGAGCAATAACTTCAGTTGTTAATAATAAATATTAATAATAACCAGTTGCAGCAGAGTTCTGTGCTTTTTAAAAGGCAGGTTTCTCTCCCTGTCCTGTTACCCACAGACATTAATTGAAGTTATTGACAGGATGTTAAGTGTTAATCTGCTCATTAATCAGATTTACTGCTCCCCTGATCTAGTGCTTGCACAGGAGCCATGGAGCTGCCTCCTCCTTCCCACTCCAGCAGTTATCTGACTGTTAGCTGAGGAATTCAGCAAGTTAAAAAGACCAAATCAACCCCAAACAAAACTTCAGGGCCATCCCCTCCACCCCCAGCCCGAATTCTGCAGGGATGGAGCAAAGGAAGGGCAGCCCAGCCCAGTTTGGGGATGCAGCCCCCAGTTTGCCCAACCTACATGAGCACAGAACCCTCAAGGCAGGCAGAGCAAACCAGATGCAGCCCCCAAAAATCAAGTGATTATTTCATTTCCTCTCCTTCTTTAGGAGGGGATTGGATTTGGTTTGTCCAGCCCACTCTGAATAAGGGTTAAATGAAGTGGTTGCTCAGACATGAATTATATCTCCAATATGAATTCCCCCCCCTTTCACTTTCCAGCCATTTAACCACCTCAGCCATTTGTCTCCAAGATTAAGAGCAGAGCCCTGTCTGTCCTGATTGGTGCTGCTCAACCTGCTCACAGAAAATTAGGGGGATTTTTCTTCCCACAAAGAAGGCAAACTTAAATAATTCAAAACAATGCTTTTTTTTTTTTTTTCTTTCAGCAGCTCAAATACATTGTCTTGAGCAACAGCTAAAGAAATACCTTAGTTGTGGCTTTCCAAGTATTAAATCCCTCCTGCCAGAGGAGAAAATACCCCCAAAAAAGTAACTCAACTGCAGCCCAGTGTAGGAAGCAGAGGACGAGCTTTCAAGTGTTTGTTTTCAGTCTGAAAAGTCTTTTTTGCTCTCCTGTGTTAAGTCTAACTTTTTCTGCCAGAGCAAACAGTTGAAAATATTGTCAAATATTTCTAAGCAAGGAATTCATAACCATGAGATAATACACAGGGAGTACAAAGTGATGGCAAACACGATGAAGGTCAAAGCAGCACAGGATTTAATCCAGCCCAGGGTTTCATTTCCTTAATCAAATTTTAGGGCCTCCAGCCCTTGGTAGTGTCTCTATAAATGACAGATTCCTGCTGTTTGGGGGGTTGTTTAGGCTTTTTACCATAGTCCAGAGGTAAATCATCAGTAAACCAGAGACTGCAAAGAGAAAAACCCTCCCCACTGAGGGCACAGAGCAGCAGAGTGATGTGATCTGCTTCCCCAACCCTCTTTCACTCCAAGCCCAGAGGAAGCTACAGATTCATCCAGGAATCCTTTGCAAGCTCATTCCTCATGTGGTGGCAAAATGTCTGTGGCAGAGAAACAAACACTTCCATACTCTGAGCATTTCAATGAGCCCCCACTGACCCCCCAGGTCCACCCAGGCCAGTTTATCCCCCCTCATTTCCATCACCCCTTGTTCCTGCACCTGCAGCCCTTTGACTCCACCACTTCCAGAGGCAGCTCAGCTCTCCAGACCTCTGATTTTCCATTCTACTTCAATAAATGCCTTTTTTTTTCCCCCCCCTATTTTCACTCACTCAATTTTATTGCAGCTGCATATGAAGAATTCCCTTTGGATGACTTGGGGAAAGAATAAAACAGCCCAGAGGGAACCTCAAATGGCAATTTCCATGGGGGTCCTCCTGACAAAGGCAGTAACCCAGCCATAAATATTCATCTCTGCAATGCCTAAGGAATCAGGCAAGGTAAGAAAAGCCTTCCTGGAGGATTTTATCCAGTCTGACAAGAGGCACATCCACTCAAACAATCCATTTTCCATTTTTTGTTTCTCAGAGGGACAAACCTCTGCTGCTGCTTGGCCCAGCACCTCAGGTATTTATGCTGCTGGAAATAATGGAGAGTTTGATAAGAATGTGCTGTTTAAACCCCAAAGGTTCAGGAGACATTCCCAATCCCCTGAGGAGGGCACCAAGAAGGTGCTGAAATGTGGTGGAGAAAACCCCCCTGGTTTTCTCTGCCACTTCCCCCTGCAGAGTTATTGATTTTAATTTGAGTTTGCCTTCCCTCCTGCAAGTGACAACTCTTAAACCAATTTCACCATCTTGGGGAAAGGAAGGAATCTAATCAAATTAAGAAAGGAAATCAAACACCTTGGAAGCTGTAGCAGGAGCTGAGAGACAGATCACTGTTGTCTCCCTCACTTCACATCCAGAAATTAATTGCAGAGCTTTGTCAGCACAGCCTGTTGCTGCAGCCAATAACCTGTGTGATGCCACATTCATTGGAGGCCACCCCCCCAAAAAAAAAATCCCAGAGAGTGAAAATGTGGGTGAAAGGAAGAGCAGGCTCTGGGGGTGGCAAAAGGAGCTTTATGGGTCAGTCCCAGCAGAGCAAAGATATGGACAGAGCCCTAAATGAAGCATGAGAGCAATTAATTATTGATAGGAGATATTGTAGGAGATGGGAAGGGAAGGTTTGGGAAGGTTTGGGAAGGGAAAGGTAACCTTGGCAAGGGGAGAATCTTCCTTTTCCCTCAGCAATGGTCATATTGTATCACTCATTTCAAAGCCAGGCCTCTCCCTTCTCTTTTTATTTTTAAATTCAGAGCTGTAAGCGTTCCACAGTTTAATCCTTATTTTCCAAAACATTCTACAAAATATTGGCATTGATGTTCAGCTGAATTTCTCAGAAAACCACACAAAAAGTGATACCAGACAGCAGGAGGTGGGGAATAACAAGACAGGCTCTGGTGCCTCATTAATAAATGAGTGAAGCAGCATCCCTGCAGATAAATGTGGATCAGTGATAACTGATTAGTCCTTATCAAACACATCTCCAGGTGTCAAAAATGGAGAAACAAAGAAAAGGGTCCAAAGAGAAGCTTGTGCAACGACTGCTGGGGAATAGGAAGACAAAACTGAGGTCTCTGGGACATAAAAAGGAAAAAAGACTTGATAAAAGAGCTTTTCTCACATATCTGTTCCCCACTCTGCATCAAAACAACCTCCTTCAGGGGAGGAAGAGGGTGTGGGAGAAGGAGTTAAACCATGGTAACATTTGTCATTATCCACTGCATTTTGGCTTTGCAGAGAGGAAATCACATATTTGAGGGCAGATCTGTGTAATAACTGCCCCTCTCTAATTAGCAACTGGCTCCCTGGAATGTTTGAGGCCTGCAGAAGGGAAACACCCTGGAAAGAGGGTTTTTCAGACCCACTCTTGGGGTCTGCAAAGGGTTTTCTGACTCCTCTGCCAAAATTCAGAGCCCACCAAAGAAGTTCAACAAGTATTTTGTTTGCAGGAGTTTGGGGGGGGGAGGCAGATTTTAGGGGCTGAGGGAAGAAGGACAGGGAGATGGATCTATTTGTTAACAAGGATTGGAGTCAGATGGTTTCTTGTTGGATGAATTATCTTTCTGACTCTGAGAGCAGGTTCTCAAAGATTACAATGCCAAAAACCACATCATTATTCTACTGGAGCTGAAATGGAACAGGATCAGACACCCTGTTTTTCCATGAATGGCAGGTCCTGGAAACTCACAGATGGAAAAGGCAAAAAGCTGCCTCCAAATGATGATGCAAATTTCCTTGGTGGCTTGGAGGGGAGGCAGGGAAGTGTCATTAAGGTCATTTTGTAAGACCTTGAGTCTTTTTAATCCCAAATATGTATCATATTTTAATCAAACCAGCTCAGTGCTATTTCTATCTGAGTAATTTGCATTCTGGCTCTGTCATGGGGGCAGTTATGAGTCAGCTAAGCTCTCTAATATAATAACTATCAGAAAATTGTCTTGCATTATTCATGTTAATTATGCTGAACCAAACACTGCAGACAGGAAAATGTATTTTCCATTGCAATATTTTTTTTTGCCTCGTAGAGATTTTAGGAATTGATTGGAGCAAGTTTCTTGCCCGAGATTAAACCTTCAGACAAAAAGAGTGTCAAACCTCCACGTGCCTTGGCAAACAACAGGAGCTCTGGATTTTTTGTAACCTCCACATCTGCAGGGAATAGATTTGGTTTCTCTATAAATAGGTGAAATAAAAATAAAAATGAGCAGCACACTCATCATTTACAGATGCCTGGATCATTCAGGGGAAGCATCTGTTAAGAGCAATGGTAATTTTCCTGGCTTGTCTCCACTCCAGTCAGGCTGCTGCTTTGACTTTTGATGTAAAATTTTAAAAGGCAACTTGCTTTCTCCTGAGGAGCCTTGTTAAAGATCCCATCTCAGCCCGTGCACAAATACAATCTTTATGGCTGGTTTTGCTTCTGCAATTCAAACACCAATTTCAATTCAAACACAACAGGCAGGAGGCAGGTTTGTGTCATCTGCACCAACAGCACGATTTTACTGGGAAAATTTGTCACAGAAACACCCCCAGAAGAGAATCCCAGAGTGATTTGGGCTGGGAGGGACCTTCAAATCATCTCATTCCACCCCCTGCCACGGGCTGGGACACCTTCCTCTAGACCAGGTTGCTCCAAGCATCCTTTTGTATTTAAATAAACTCTTGGCACCTTGTTATTTGTATTATATTTAACACATAAATTGTTTGAATTGTTTGAATTCTCCTTCAGGTCACTAAGGAGAGAATTTATGAAAGTCCCCTGGGCTGAGCACAGGACAGTGCCCAGACCTTGGGGAAGAGCCCACTTGTATTTGGGTTGTCAAAGAGCTTTGCCACGACAGGGGAATTAATGAAGATGTGAGAGGAGAAGGGAAGAAACTGAGGGATTTAACCCCCATCCCCCTTATTTTTCACACCCAAACCTCATGGAAGGAGTTCACCAACAACCAATTTAATCCCAGCGAACTCAGGAGGCTGCAGACCTTTCCCACCCCAATCTATCAAGGGAGATGCTGAAAAGAAATTCATCAGCATCGAGGCGGCCAGTCCACATCCATTGTGTGCCCAGGGCTCTCTGGGAGCCCATTATTGCCTGTCCTTGGGGATGTCTGACACCAAAGGCCATTAACTCCCCGTGTAGGTGGGGGACCTGGACATAACCCAGGGCACTTTTCTGCTGCTGCAAACCCCGACAAATCAAACAGATTGATGGGCTGAGCACACTTAACCCTAAAGGGCACAGTAATTCCAAAGGGATGGTTGGGAAAATTATAATTGGAGGTGGGGCGAGTTGCTGGTGAGTTGAGCAGATCCAGCCACCAATATCGTTAATAATCAGAGAATGGTTTGGGTTGGGAAGGACCTCAAAGACCTTTAAAGATGTCAAAGTGTTTTTTGGACAGGTCACTTCCACTGTTTGTGATGTAAAAGAGATGATGTAAGAAATAGAAGAGATCTGTGGCTCAGCCCTTGACTCAAGGAGCCTTTTAAACACGTGTCTCCCCATGAATTTCACAAAGCAAACTTGTTAAAGAAAAAAAAAAAAAAAAGCTCAGCAGAGAAACTTCTCTGTATCAAGTTTTAATGAATGTCTGTTCTTCTCATTTTTCAGAACAAGCTCTGCCAGCCTTTGGGGACTGATGGCAGCTCCAAGTGCAGAAAACATCAGTATTTGTTTTATTATCTTCGGTTTGCATCTCTTAAAAAGAGCAAAGCTGACATGTAAGGATAAATACACATGATTAAACTGACACAGGTACAGACACAGTTCCCTGCTACAATCTCTGTTCCCTTCTGCAAAGGCTCTTGTTCTTATCTCCATGGGAAATAATGGTACCCAAAGTGCCATCCATTTTTTAGCAGTCGGGCTTACTGGGATCTCTCATTAATCACTGCAATCACCTAACCAGGCACCATCAGGAGGAACCCCAAGTATTCCTGATATTCCCTCCTTCATTGTGTTCCGAAATAAAACCCGAGTGGTTTGCTGGGAAAGCTGCAAAGGCTTGGAGGGAGCTGATCTCCCTCCTAAGCACCTCCCAGCCATTAAGTGACTGCTTTTTTAATTTCCTGGCTTTGTGTCTCGCCCTTTTGCCAGAGAACAACACTCATTTCTGCCTCCACACCTGTAGCACAACCTCCCAAACATCAGCCCAATTACCCCCCGCCACAATACACCAATTATCGGGTCAACTAGAGGTGTAGTAATTCTTCTTAAGGACTTAAAGAACCTTTTTAGCAGCTAAATAATAAAAAAAAAAGGTCAGCCAATGCTAATTAAATATAAGGCTGTTTCGTACAGCAAAGGCAGAAGATGAAGGGAGCTCGTTAATGAGCTAAGAAAATCAGAATTAATGGGTTTAGTAGCAGAGCCTCTCAGTTCTTTGGCAGTGAGCACACACAGGGGGAGGTTTGACCCAAAGAGTCCAACAAGAGGGGCACTGAACAAGGAATAAAGCCCTGGATGTGACTCTGACCTGGGGGACAGGGTCACATCTCACCTCCAGTTTAATTGGCAAGAGCTGTTTCCTCCCCCACAGCACCACCCACGGCTTCTGCTGAGGTTTCAGGCTCTGGTGACCCCCAAAAAGGTGTCTGCTGCAACAGATGGCTGTGAGAAAGAGCTTCCACCAGTCACTGTGTAGGAATGGCAGCTGGAATTCCTGAGGCATCCCCAAAAAAATGCCAGGGGGAGGATGGAAATGACTGTGCCCAATGAACTGGTGCCTTACAGGGGGAATTCTCAGCTCTTGGCCCCTTCATTGGGGCTCCTGATGGGCTTGGCTTTGTGTTCAGAATAAACCTGGCACTGTTTGATCCATGGCTGGGACAGAGAGGAAAAGAGTTCAGGTTTCTCTTTGCCTGTTTGAGGATGAGAAACTCCAGTGACAAGGGATGGGTTTCCTTGGGAGCAGCAAAGCCCTTGGTGAGGTTTTAATCATCAGTCCACATCCCCTCCAGTGCAGTATTAGTATCTCCCAAAGATATTTCTAATTATATTTAGCCAAAAAAACAGTAAAAATTTGGGTTTTGTTACGTATCTTTTCCCAGTACATGAAGTAAAACTTATTCTGTGATGTTTTTTCATGGTGTTCCATCCCTTTGCATCTGCACAGGTGTCAAAATCCTTGAGCTGGACCTCAAATAAAGTGGACTTTTGACCCAAAAGCTCTGAGTGGACCATGACCAGCTTGGGTTGGGATTCCCAGTTTGATCTGAAGCCAGTTCTTCACCAGGCCTGTAACTCCCCCGAGCTCTCACTTGTGCCAAAGCATCTCACAGGGATCCATGAAGAAAAAGCTCTTCCTCACATCCAGGCTGCTCATTCCCACGAATAAATCTGGAGGCTGCACCACAAGCACTGAAATAAGTGATGATGATCATCCAAACTGCTGGAGAGCAGCATGAAATACCAGATTTCAGAGGAAAGGAGCTTTTTCCTTCCACTGCAGAGGCTGAACTTCCACCCTCACTGGTAATTCCAGGGAAGCTGGGGCAGTTCTGAGGGTGTCAGGCTGGGAGGCTCATCTGGGACCTTTGGCAAAGCCACTCAAGCAGAAACACTCCTACAAGAGCCTTTAATTTACTACAAGTCATCCCTGCTGGCCTGCAAACACATGGGAGAGGGGGTTCTTTATCTGTTTGGATGATTTAAGGGGAAAAAAACCACAATTGAATTACAACATTTGCTTGATTTTTCAGTGAGATCTGCCCCTGTCCAAAATGGGAAAATAAAAATTCTTGTCTGCATGGTGATGAATTTAGTGGAGGGAACTATAAATCCATCTTCTGGGTACTGATGGTAGTACAAACTGCAAAAACAAAACTTATAAATCAGTCTTAGCTCCCAAAGACTGAGTTCACTGCATCTATCTCCACTCATTGCTCTCTCTATAAATCTCTTTTGCCAAGAGCAATCCCAGCCTTCCCAGGGGCATCATTTACTCTTACAAGCTCCATTCTTCAGCTGATTTTGAGCACAGAATTATCCCAATTTAGGGAGTAATTTTTTTAAAAGTTTGCAGCTCGATTTTTCAAACAAACACACAGAAGCTTGGAAGAAACTGGACCTGGATATCCAACCTCAGCATCTCATTTGTGCCCCTGGAAAACCTCAGGCTTCCTCTCCCTCCTCTGTATTTCCTTCTGTTATTCACCAAATGAAGTCACACTCCCCCCCTAAATGATATTTTAAACATTTCTCTTGCAGCTCATAAGCAAGAGATGAGGAAGCAGCACAGACCTTCCAGCCAAACCCCCAACTCACAGGTGCTCCAAGCCAATTTTTCTTCTTTCTTTATTTTCAGGCCTCACACAGCTGCAAACTGCTTAAAGACCTCACTAAAGTTCTCAAAAAAAATTAGGTTTAAAATGGTAAATTAAGAATTCTTATGAGCCAGGGGAAAAATCCTGAGGGATTTCCTTCAAATCCCAGTTAAAATTTACTCCCTGGCATGAACTCCCATCTGTGACTGGGCTGATTTTGGGGCCCCAGGTATCTCTGCATCCCTGGGTGCTCAGCTGTTCCCTTCAACCCAAAGCTCCTGGTGCTGTGAATAATTCATTTAGACCATAAACTCTGAGGCCAAAGCCATCCCACATTTCATAGTCACCCATCCAGCTGTGCCCAGATGTGGCAAACACGTGGAGTAAAATGGTTTAACAATAGGAACCAAATGTTCTGAGTGTCCCATCACAGCCAAGTTCTCCTCACTGGGCTGAGTGGCAATGCCAAATTGGCTTCCCAATCCCAGCAGACTGAAAATGTGGCATTTACTGAGAGGGTATGAACTGTTCTGTCCCTGAGTTCACACACACCCTCCTTCCCCTCTCTGGTGCCTGTGCTCAGCCAGGGAATCCTGGAATGGTTTAGGTGGGAAAAGAAATCAAATTCCATCCTTTCCCTCATGTCAGGGACACCTCCCACTGTCCCAGAGCTCCAGTGTGGCCTTGGACACTCCCAGGGATGGGGCAGCCACAGCTTCTCTGGGAATTCCATCCTCAGGGAAGGATTTCTTCCAGTCTAAACCAGCACTTGGAATGGTTTGGGTTGGAAAGGAGCCCAAATCTCACCCAGTTCCACCCATGCCACGGGCAGGGACACCTCCCCCTCTCCCAGATTGCTCCAAGCCCTGTTTAAATCCGACCTTGGGCACTTCCAGGGCTGTGGCAGCCCCAAGCTCTGCTCCCCTCCTCTGTTTAGATGCAAATCAAAAATTGAAAGCAGGTAGTTGTTTGTAAAGCACTGCAATTTGGAGAGGCCAGGAGCATCGAGTTCCATGGCAGGAGACACAGATGAGATGTGACAATTCCTGCAGAGCCATCCAGGGCAGGCAATGCTCCCCAACCCAAAAACGTCAGCTCCTGTCATGTCCCTGCCTCTGCTGGGCATTTTAATTGCCTTTCATCCTTCTCAAGTGACTGATAGGAAGGACAGGTGGGATATTAGATTTTAAAGCTCTGGAAGCTCAGTCCAACAAATGTAAAACAAGTGTAAAATCCTCCTCGTGTCCTTGGCAGCTCAGGGAGGGTGTCAGAGCAACTTCAGAACACAGAGCTGAGAGGGAAACTTGTAATGGGACAGGTTTGGCCATTGAAATTATAACAGTCAGGTCTGTTCTACCTCCCAAACCTCAAATATTATCACAGATGTAAAACAGGAGCCAAATAAACTGCTCTGAATAAACTTGTTTGTGGAGCTTAACACAACTCTCAGAAAATGCCAGAGAGTGAGAGTGGGAATGGGAAAGGGAAAGGATAAACCAGGGGAAAAACAATAGTCCCTGCTAAGAGCCAAAGGGAAGCAGAGCCTTGGAGGTGGAGGGAAGGCACAAACTGCATCAGGAATCTTATGGAGTCATTAAGGGGAACATGGAACAGCATCAAATCAACACAGTCAGAAGGTGAGGGGTCCCTGCCTTCAAACTCTGCAAAATCTCTTTGGGCCAAGGAGAAAAGAGGTTTTTTTCATCCTGGAATCACAGAGGGAAGGAAAGAGCCTTTTCCCCAGAGCCTCCTCTCACACCGACCTCAGTTCACTCCTGTCTGACATTCCCAGGTAATTGGTGGATTTTGAATAACAACAGGAACTCCTGAACTTTACTGAGCTGTAGGAGGCTCCTGACACCTTCTGAGGGGGGTTTATACCAACTTTCAAATATCAGGCTTGATTTTCTTTCCATTTGAAATACAAACATTGGTTTCCCTTTTAGAACTTGCCATAACTCCTCGCTGTAAAAGCTGGAGAGGCCTCAGCACTGGAGATTCCTCTGTCCCCTCAATCAAACCTTGGATGGCTGTTAACAAATTAATTTTTGCAGTATTTTTTATCTGTAGAATAAGGGCATGCTCATCTATTTTACAACTACAGCAGAAAGTACTTGCATTTCCCAGCAAAACCAATAAAACAAATCCAGATTTTGATGCTGAGCCAAGTGCTCAACCTTTGCTTTCAGAGAACACCCTTATCCTGGGACCTTGGGCTGTGGAATTTGACAAATCTTGGGGTGTTTTTTAAGAGACTTGAAACTCAAGGAGCTTTGAGTTGAGTCTTACCTGCAGCACACACTCAGAGGGTGTGTGGGCAGACCTATGACACAACTCATTACAGCTTGGATATTCAATATAAATCCTGACAGCAGAGGATTTTTATCCTCTGGAAAATGCAGTGGGATACCTGACACTGCCTCACACGGAGCCTGGGGATCAATGTTTCCTTTCCCTTGATGTTTATTACCAAAACCTGCAGCCACAACTCAATTTCTTTGCGCCGTTTCTCTCCTCCCCCCGTGGTGAGAACTTCTCCAAAGTTCCTCATGCCATATATTTGGGGAGGTTAATTCAGGACAGAAATCCCAGGAAGCAAATAGCACAGGAACTACCAACGTATTCCCTTCTTTATTGTTTCTGACAATCAGTAGTAAAACGTGTTGCTGCTACCAAGGGAGCCGGTTCCAGCATTACTCATTTTACATTAGGGTCCAGAAGAATAAATCTTGCCAGAGCTCTTGCTGGCATTAGGCTAAAACATAAGTCTGGCTTTGTAAAGGAAATGTATTAAACAGAGGAGACAGCAGTGGAATACAGATTTAGAGGGGAGGAAAGGCACTGCAGGTTCCTTCTTTGCACACTGGGGAAGAACAAACTGGAGCTGCAAATAACTTCATCAACCAATATACTGTGTGCTGGTTGCATTCTGGAGGCTTCTGCAGGAGCAGGGGGAGTAACCTGTAAGGTGGGTGGAAACTCTTCAGGAGTAGTTTCTTCCAGAAAAGTAGAGCTCACGCTGAATATTGGGAGGGTTTTTCTCCATCAAGCATGAAAAAATGGAAAAACAGAGAGGAAGTTGTAGGGAAAAAGCAGAGAGAAAATAAAAGGCAATTCATGTGAACAGGTTTAACTCCAGCTTGTGAGTGTGGAGAAAAAAAAAACAACTGAGGAGAGGATGAGCCACAAACGTTCCCAGGTCCACTCCTCATATCAACAGTGGGAGGTGAGTGCTGGGGGAAGGTCTTGCCTTAATTTCCATCGATGGGTGGAAAGATCACCTTCAAAAGATCACCTGGATATCCAGTGATGGAGGAGCCTCCCCTGCCAGTTAAACACTGAGGAACAACGAACCAATTTGCACATCCCAGCCTGTGCCTTTTGGTGACAGCACCACTTAAAGCTTGTCAAGCCAGGCTGCCTGAGGCTGGGAATTGATCTGCAAACCTTCAGGGCATCGCATTAATTGTTCTTTGTAAGGCCTTGATCCAACCCTCCTTAATATTTGATTATTTTCTGCTGCTAAGGGAGACAACATCATCTGCAGAGGAAGATCTGGCTCCTCCTGGATCACTGCCCAGCCAGCCCTTGCCCAAGCCAAGTGGGCAGATGGGAAGCAGTGGCTGAAGCAGTTCCAGGGAGCTCAGGACCAACCACACCAAGTTTGCAGCCCAACATCTCATTTTTTAAAAGGTGTGTGAGAAAGGACATCCCTGTTGCGGCCAGGGCAGAAGAAGAGCTGCTCCCATGAGCTGATGTCACTCCCCAGCCAAGGCTCCATTCCTGACCACCCCAAAAACCCCTCCAGCGCCACCCCCAGCCCTGGGAAGTGGCAGAGCAGCCTGTGCAGCCCACGGGATTCACAGGGATTCCAAGGACAGCGACGTTTCCTGGGACACCCCAGCCCTGCCCAAAGATGTGCCAGCCAGGGAGCTCCGAGAGCCACCACCACCCACTCCTGCCGTGTGCACCCAGCTCCACTGGCCCCATTCCAAGAGCAACAGGAGGAGCTCAGCATTCCTTCCCCCCCC